>WTSP01001582.1:0-16913 GCA_025331215.1 Actenoides lindsayi | reverse complement strand
CGCGCAGACGGCCGCGCCCGGGGCGGGGGGGGGGGGGGCGGGGGGGGGGGCGGCGGGGGGGGGGGGGGCGGGGGGCAGGGGGGGGGGGGGGGGGGGGGGGGGGGAGGGGCGGGGGGGGGGGGGTTCCCGGGACCGGCGAGGCAGCCGGGGAGGGGGCGGTTCCGGCACCGGCAGCCTGCGTGGGCTCCCGGCACTGGGAAGCTACCTGCCCGGGGTCTCGCACCGTGTGTCCCGGCTTCGGGAGGCTGCCGGGGGTTCTGGGAGCGGAGAGGCGCTGGGGCTCCCGGGAGCGGAGTGATGCCGGGGATCCCAGGACCGGGAGCTGGTCCCCGGCAGCCCTTCCGGAGCAGTCGGGATGAGGCCGAGGCAGCGATGCCGACGGAGCCCTTTGGCCCCGGCGGGCAGCCGGGTGGGCAGCCCCGGCCCCGCTCCCTCTCCCCGAGCCCGGCGGCCGCTCCTCGGGGTGCCCTCGCCCCGCACGACCCGGTCCCGCAGCCGCTGGGGCATTGCACAAGTTCCTCCCATCCCGGAAAGTTGCATTTGTGGATTAAAACAAACTTTGGACTCTCTGGCCCGGGTTTATCGGAGGTTTTGAGAACACGAAGAACTTTTGCTTTCAATCCCCTGCAGCACGTGGATGCCTTAAAGGTGACTTGCATCCCTCGCCTCTCCATTTCTTCATCCTCTTTGTAAATTCAGATGCGGGCCGGTGTCCTGGGGGTTTCTCTGGAGTTTGTTGTTCCCGTGCTGCCTGGCTGCTCAGCGCTTTTCTGGCTGGGTGACACTTAAGGTTGTCTTCCTGCCCAAGGTGTCTCCTGGACTATAAATTATAACCTTGCTTTGTATTGCAACCCTGCTTTTATGTATAATTAAAGTCATAGGGTGCTGCATAAACAGATTTTCGGGGAGGGGGAGGCTGGACTTGGGGACACTGTCTCCTGCACCAGTGTCTGTGACCTCTTGGATAGCCCCTCGCGTCCCACCCTTTGTCTCCTACCTGCTGTGACTGACTCTTGTCCCACCGAGGAGAAAATCACTTTAATTATTCAAATGCCCGTATCGTGGGGCTGGGCAATGTGGTTGTGCAACCCAAAGGGCTTTTCGGTATTTATGTCTCTTCAGCCAGGGAATATCTTGATTGAGCTTCCCACTTTCCTCATTTGCATCTCCCTAAGGTCACCTCCTGGTTTGGGGTTTTGCCGTGTCCCTTCTCTGCTGGAACATCTGCTCCCCTGGATTTCTCAAGCTCATCCCCATGACACTGGAGTCGTTTGGCCCATGGGCATGACATGTCCCTGATGGAGCATCCATCAGCCCTGAGCCCTTTCCCGGGGCAGCCTGGTGCAGGCTGCAGAGCAAGGGAAATATTTCTGTGGTTGCATCAGGGTGTTCCTGGCTCCTGCCTTTCCTGCAGATGCTGGGAGCTCGTGCGCTGCTGGGGCTTCCCCAGCTGCTCTCAGTGCCCTGTCTCCAGCTCTCCTGAGCCCCTCAGGCTTTTCTCCTGGGAGCTTGTCTGGGGCCAAGCCCTGATGAGAATCGCTTTCCCTGCATGCATGTGCGTATGGATGACGGTTGCTGGGTTGTGTTTGGGGTTCATGGGGGTTCTGAGCCCTGTGTGGACCTGGGTGTCCCCTGCTGTGTCCCCTGCTTGTGGAGCTGTTGGGGATGGCACTGTCCCTAGTGAGATGTGCCTCCCCAGGGGGCCTAATCCTGTGCGAAATCTGCTGGAAAACCCTGCCAAGGGGCTGTCACGCTGCCCTGGCGAGATGTTGCGGTGGAGGCAAGTGGTAGAGTCCAGTATGGTAAGGGAGGAGGAGAGGTGATGGTCACAGAGTGACCCAGCTGGGTGCAAGGGAGGCTTAGCCCTGTATTGGTGACTGGTGACATCTTTTCCTCTAAGATACAATCCTGGGGGCTCCTGACACACTCCTGGAAGAGAGGTCATTGCTGGAGTTTGCACACACAGGTGTCTGCCCCATGTCCAAGCTGTGCCCAACCCATTTCCCAAGACACCCTTAAATCCTTTTGTCACCGCAGGGTGACATTTCCCTTGGGGAATCATTTGCATCAAGTTGTGTTTAAGTGAAGCAAACAATTAAACAAAAGCAAAAGCTTTGACACCCCCAGCTGCGCTGCGCTGGGGCAAGCCAGGGCAGGCCCTGGCCAAGGGTGCTGTGAGGGCTGTGTGGTGCTGGTGCCTGTGCCTCCACCAGTCTCCTGGTGGTGGGGATGAGCCTGTTCCTAGTCTGGTAACAAGATTTAGAAGACTTTTTTCCAGGTGTGGTGTCCAACACTAAGTTTTGGGGAGGGTTTGTGTATCCTCAGTGGTCTTGCCTGTAGTGCAGGAGGTGGACGGGGTTCATTCTGAGCTGGAATTGGAGCTTTCCTGGATTCCTGTCATCTGGAGGATGCTGGAATGATGGTGTCCTTGCAGTCCTGGGCTCGGTCCTTACTAGGCTGAATCCAGCCATGACCTTCTGAGAATGATGTGGCTGGAGCCCTTGTCCCCAGTGGGGACAAGTTATAACCCCAGGAGGGGAGCAGTCACAGCCTTTCCAGCCAAATCTGTGCTCCTGGAGGTCACCAGTGCCAGTGCAGCTGTATTCTATAGAAATGGACTGGTTTGGTGAGATTCTGGAGGACTTTGCTGTGATGGGGAGGGAAGAAACAGGTTCAGCAATGCCCTGCTGGGCTCTAATGCTGCCTGCCCTTGGTGGTGTTCAGCTCCCCAGAAGCTCTTCTTTGCTTCTGGCTTGCTCCACCTGCAGCCCAGCTAAGCAGCACCAGCCGAGGCTTCCTCTGCTCAATTAAAGGGAGGGAAGAAAACCACCTCATTTTTGTTGAGGTACAAACTCAAGTTGCCTCAAAAAAAATAAAAATCTCAAGTTTCCTCTGAAACTTCAGCCCCAAACTGCAAATCAATTGGGAAAATTAAAATTGATCCTTGTGGAAATGAGAACCTCCTGTACATGTTCTCAGCAGAAGTTAGATGTCCAAAAAAAATGAAGGTCAATAGTGGTAAACGTGCTTGGGGAGGGAATGAGGGTGTTTGGAGCTGCTTGGCACAGTCTCTTGGGCTTTGGGTAGGTGGGCTTTGTAACTGCAGATGGTGGCAACCTGGACTATCTCCTCTGTGGTGGAGCTGTGACCTTTGTGTGTAGCTGTCTTCTGCCTGGTCAGGAGCTGATGGGTATGATTGCCTGCCTTGGTGGCCAGGAAGGGTCAGCCCTCGGTGAAGTTCTGCTATGTGCCTCTTGGGTGCATCCCCATCGTTGTGGCTACGGGGCTGTGGCCTCGCTGGTGCTGTGTGCAGGAGAAACCCCAACTCTCTTGGGTGTTTCCCATCCCCAGGAGTTGCATTGCGAAGCCCTTGCTGAGCTGACTGACCTCAAGGAGACCAAATACATTTTCTTTTTTAAAAATGGTATTTTGGAATTATTTGAATTAGAATAGCTTAGGTGTAAGGTGGCCTCTGGAGGTCACTGGGTCCAGCCTCTGGTCAGAGCAGGACTGGCTTTCAGGTTAGTGCCATCTTGAGAAGGTTTTCCTTATTTTTGCCTTCAATAAATCCCAGGAGGATAAAGACCCTGGGGCACAGGGTACTTCTACTGCTCCCACCAGGCATCCCCAGAGCCTGGGATGGGGTCACCTCCCTCCCTGTCCAATTTGCACCACGTGGTAATTTAGCATTTATTTCTGAAAAGTCCCATGCCTGCTTTGGTGGGGACCAGAAGCACTTCAGCCGATGCTTGTTTATAGAGAATGATCCTGTTTTGATGGGACCAGAGATGAGAATAAACTGAATATTATAACCCTGCAAACCACGCGGGCTGTGGGATCAGGATTTGCAGGCAGAGTGAGCAGGAGGCAGGGTGGCCTCGTGCAAAGCTTCCTTAAAATATGGGGAGGTTGGAGCATCCTCCTTCCCTTTCCTAAGCACGAGTGGATTTGAGGGGATGGGTTTGAACAGCCAAATGTGGTTTGCAATGAGCAACTGCTTTGCATGGAGATGTTAAAGTGCCTGGCTGTGCTGTAATGCAAAGGAAAAGGCAGGGAAGGGGCGGGATTTAAACACATTTGAGTGGAAACAGACTGCAAACATCTCACTAAGGGCAGTGAAGTCGGTGCAAAGACATTCTGGCATAAAAGGCAGAGTCAAACTAAATATTTAATGCTCATAAGAGGCCTTGGCACATCTCAAATGTGATAAAGATGTAAGTAGTTGTCATCTGCTTCAGCATCTGGACAAACCTGTTTGCTTCCCACCCCCTGTCCTGGTGCAGCCAGCCCTGGGGATGTCACCCTGGCTGCTGGGTGGCAGATGGGGGGGGCTCAGAGCTTGGCTTGCCCAGGTCCTGTGAGCCAGGCACAGGGACTGCCACTGCCTCCCTGCAGCGTCCAGCTCCTGGCCATGGGACAGGGGTTGTAGGGAAAGAAAACCAAGCGCAGGGAAAAGGGAATTTATAACAGAGACCAAATTGGTACCCAAATTGTGTGACCTGGGAGCTGCATGCTGGTGAGTGTGGCTTTTGGGTCATCCCCACCCCTATGGCTGTGAATCCCTGGTGCCTGGCTGAGATTGCTCTGCTTGTTACATAGCCCCAGGAATCCTGTGCTTTTGGGATGGAAAAAGAGGTATCTTCTTATCTCCAGCTGCTGGGATGAGAGGGCTGGAGGCAGCGCAGCCACTCTGGGGTTTTGCAGGGTGGTGTGGCTGGCAGGGTGTTTTCCTGCACACGTGAGATATTTCAGCTATGTGCAAGGAAAAAAAAGGGTAAAATCTTGTAAAAGAGGAGTGTGGGGCTTCCCCAAGCTGAAGGGAGCCAGCTCTGCCTTTCCCAGTTTGCCTTCACTCCCAGGCTGCACTTATTGCTGGGGAGGGACTCTAGACTGGGCATCCCTTGGGAGGGATGGCTGCTTTGCTTGGAGATATATTTATTTTTCTTGATGACTCCCGTTGCTGTCCCTGACTCCAGGCTAAGCACATTTATATCCAGTGCTTCCCAGGAGTATCCCAGGGCTAGCAGGGATGGCATTCACCTCTCCTCACTGGGCTGTTCTTGCTGCCGGGGCGAAGCCGGAGCATCGGGTGGGGGAAGGCAGTGGGGTGAGGCACAGCTCTCCTGGCTCTGCTGCAGTTGCTGAGCTCATTTTTATCTCATTATTTTCAGCTCGGGAGCTGATGGAAGGCAGTTTGCAAAGATGCATTTAATGGGTGAAAATTCATAAAAGAGGGTGGGTTTTTTTTCCAGGCTCTGTCGTGCCCATGCGGCGTCCGGCCACCAGCGCTGTTGGCACGGTGGTGGCACTGGGGCTGGGGCCAGCATCCTGCATCCCCTCCTTGAACCCCAGCTTTGCCCTGAGCTTTGTGAGAGCGAAGGCTTTGTGGTGCAGGGCACGGCTACACCGATGCACAAAGGGATGCTGCCAGCACAGAAATGGGGGGGAACCATGAGAAAATGTCACTTTTTAAAAACAAAATCTTTTTTTTTTTTTTAAAACAGATTGGCAGCTTGGAAAACTACTACCACTTTCACCACAGCAAGACGTTTAAGCGCTCGACGCTGAGCAGCCGGGGACCGCACAACTTTCTCCGTATGGACCCCAAGGTAGAGGGCTGGGCAGCCTGGGGACAGGGGTCCCCACTTCCCCTGAGAGGAGCCTGTTGGTCTGAGTCGAGCCTGAGCCCAAGCATCTTGCAGTGACATCCTTGAACCACGGCCCTGTGCATGCACGGGGTGACTCATTGGCCATGGGTACATCGATGGGTGACGAAAACTACTTAGAAGTGACTAAACATGAACATCTGCCTGAAAGCTGGGAGGAAGAAAAGATTGTGGGGGGGAAAAGCCTTCCAGGATAGAAAGGCTGTTGCATGCTTGGGGCGTTGATCCAGTTGCCACAACACTTGCTGCCTCAATGGTTGCTATGTGTGAAATCCTTGGCAGTAGCTCTGCATTGCTTTTTCCTAGAGCAAGCATCCGAAGGGATTTTCAGTGCAGCTGAATTGACAAAAGTGATGGGGAGGGGAGGGAAGGCAGCAGCAGCAGCAAGGAGGGACAGGCAGGACCTGAGGGAGCTGGTCTCAGGGTGGTGGAGAAGGGCTGTGGCTCTGTCTCAGCTTTCCATTTCCCTCCACTCTTGCTGGTGCCTCAGCCTTGAGAGATCTTTATGCAGAGCAGGAGAAGAGTTAATGGGCAGGAAGAGTCTACTTTTTTGGGGAGAGGGGAAAATAAGTGCAGAAAAGCCATTGCAGCAAAGGTGCCCATGCTGCAGCAAGCTGCTGGTGTTAGCACTGATGCCCAGCCACCCTTGGGGGGCTCCTGGCCACCCTTGGGGTGCTCTTCGCTGAGACATTTCCAGCCCACTCAGCTCAACACATCCCATGCACATTTTCCCCAAAGCCACACAACAACCCTGCTTGCCCCAGCCAGCTGCCTTTCCAGAGACATTTGCTGTTAAATATTTGGCCAGGGTCTGTGGCACATCTCTGAGGAGGCACACGCCTGGCTGCATTGCCTGCAGGGGAGTGTTGGGTGCCCTGGAAGTGTGCTGGGCTCTAATTAAAGCTGTTTGCCCTTGGGGAGCTGCACAGGCATCCCAGCAAATGATGAGTTCAGCTCTGCAATTGAAATACCTCCATTTAAATGAATCTCATTATAATGCAAACCAAATCAATTGGCTTTTAGCCTTATTAACATGTACCTTATCTTGCCCTATGGACTGCAAGCTACAGTGATTAGCTCCTGTTCTCTTAATCCTTCCTATATCACTTGGAGTTTAAGACCTCATGGAATGTTACTTCTCCCCCTCTCCCATGCTCACTTGCAAATCGTTTTGGGAGGCATGAGAACATCACTGAGGCAAGAGGAACCACAAGCTGGAATAGAAATCTTGGAGAAATCCTGAAGAACCAGCAAATCCAATCATTTGCAGATGTTGGGTGGTTCGTGCCTTCCAGGGGCTATTGTTTCTAGTGCTGCTGTTTATTGGTTTGCTCTGCTGTGGGGGAACAAGGGCCAGGTCCCAGGCAAGAGGACTGGGGCCAAGCCCTCCATCCCAAGGCTGTAGGAGACTGGGGAGGGGGAGACCCAGCAAACACAGGGCAGCACCCAGTGTCATGGTCCCTGTGGGACCACATGGCTGCTGAGCTTCTCTTGCCCTAAAAGACACCTGTGGCTGCTCTGTTTGGGTCTGATATGAGCCAAATGATGTGGCAGATGATGGAAAGAGAGGAGGGATGTAGCAAATCCAGCTACACCCAGGTTTTGGGGACAGGTCATGGTGGTGAGAGTTGAGACGTGGAGGGGCGGGCAGAGGGATGCAGAGCAGGGTCACACTGTGCTGTGCCACCCCTTCTCTGGGATCCACTTGCAGCTCTTGTTGCCATAATCTTGTCCCAGCTCGCTGGGATGCTCCTGTTGGTCCTCATTGTGCTTGAGCCTTCAGCCTTGCTGCTCTGTTCTCTTGATCCCCACTGGAGGATGTCACAGCCTCAGTCCCTGTGCCTCTGATCACATTGTAGCAAAATCAACTCCTTAAATTATTTCTGCTGTGTTTTATGGCAAACTTGTGCTGGAGCTGTCTAGTTTGTCATAGAATCATTTGGGTTGGAAAAGACCTTTAAGATCACAGTCCAACCATTAACCCAGCACTGCAAAGTCCACCACTAAACCATGTCCCTCAGCACCACCTCCCCAGGACCATGTGTTGCCACCCTAACCAAAGAATTACTCTCTTTATACCCAGTTAGGGTTTCTTCCCTTGCAACTTGTTGCTTCTCATCCTTTTACCATGCAGCTCCACATCTCTCTAGCTGCCTGGGTCCCACTGGAGCCGTGAGTGGCTTCTTCAGCTTCAAACTCTTCCCCTGTTTGGCCAGATGACATTGGCAAGCGTGTGGTCCTGGATCTCTGCTTTAATTCCTACACATCTGCTGGAATAAGTCAAGCAGCTGCTTTTCTGGAGTTGTCCTCACCTGTGCTGGTTATGGGGCTTGGTGGAGCTACCCTGGGTGGCTGAATCTGGGCATCACCCACTGAAAATCTCAACATAAGGTGGAAAATGAAAAGCTGCTTGTTTCTAACAAGGGCAAAGGAGGTTCAGTTTGGTGATACCTCTGCCTCCTCCCAGTGCAACTCCAAGTCGCTTTGTTATTGTTAATTAGGGTTTGCAGAGCTGGAGCTGGGAAGCCCCAGGACTGTGTTGTAACAGTTTTGCCCATTTCTAGTAGCAAAAAGCCTTTTCTTTTTTTTTTTTGTAAATCTGAGAAGCTTTTCCCCATCACCCAGATGAGAGATGGAAGTCGATCCGAGTTCCATGAGCCGCAGTAGCTGTTGGAGGGTTGCCTCAGGCTCCTTTCCCCTCGCCCGTTGTCTTCCCACGCCAGCCGCATCGATTTAGCAACCCCCCCTTGAAATCAATGCTGGGAAACTGTTGATTTCTCTGTGTCCACACGAGACTCCTCCATTGACTCCGGGCTGGGAGGTCGCTCGGGAACGTGTTTAAGATGAAGACATCGCCGGGAGGCACTGCAGCTCCTGGCAAAACCCCGTGAAATCCCCCGTCTTCCAGTTGATCCTGCACTCAAAGCCACAGGGAAAGGCTATTGCCACAATTAAGGCAGCGAGGCTCAGGTAATGCTGCCAAGGAGTGCTGCTCTAAGGAGAAAAGCTGAGTAGTTGGGCCATATCTTCTATTTAATTATTTAATTTTTTTTAAAACTAGACCATTAAGTTGTATTTTTCCTTCCAATGCTTAAATCCATCCTTGTATAAGCAAAGCAAGATGCTGTCATCAGCCAAGGCAGTGTAGAAAGTCATTTTGCTGTGAAAGATGTTTGGGTTTTTTTCCCCCTTTCAATGTGTTTTTGTTTTGGTTTTTTAGAAACATATATATTTAGGCTGGAAACTGTCAGGCTTCTGATCCACACAGATCCCTATCCCCTTCCATCCAAGGGAGAAAGCGAGAAACTCAGTTCAGCTGAGAACCTCATGTAAATCAGCCCAACAAAACCTTGCAGTTTGGATTTTTATTCTTTTCATTACAAAACTTTAGTCACAACAACAGAAACATCGTCGTTCCCAGAAGACCTTGAGACATTGGTTAGAAAGCCTCCATGAGAAGAGGGGTGTGCTACAGAGCCCTCCCAGCTTGTCTGCTGGTCCTTCCCTTCCACCCCCAGCATCAGCACGGGTAGAGATTTGGTCTGTAAACTCTTTTTACAGCCTACTTTCAATACATTGGGGTTTCATCTTCACGCTGAAGGCAGAAGAGCCCTTTTTGTGGGTAATAAAGGGTCCGGAGGGGGGAAAAACCACCAGGGATGGGATGTGGCCGGTCCTAAACGGTCATCTTTGGCAGGTCCTGCCGCAGCGGTGCAGGCAAAGAGCAGCGTGTCCCAATCCCAGCCTTTTCCAGCTTGTTTCCTGTTTGATCTCTTTGCATGTCATGCCCTGCTGAAACCCAAACAAATGTCAGAGCGGTCGGCCCCAAGGCCACCTCGCCCGCAGCCAGTGCCAAAAATGCCTCTCTGGAGCCCACGGTGTCCCTCAAGACCCGCTGTGGCTGTGTGTGGTCATCCTGTATTTTTGGGAAATGCTTGTTGAGCTTGAGCAAACCCCCCAGTTCTCTTGTTTTATCAGGAGCTTGAAGGATGAGCAGCCCTGGAGCTGGGTGGTGAGGTTTCAGGGCTGAGCTGCTGCTGTTGCCTCCTGGCCGGGGAGAAGGGATCAGCCCCAAAATAAAGCCAATACCTGAGTCTTCTCCAAGACTTTGTCTAAGCACTGAAGTATGTGGTTCGTCTCCAGAGGGACTTCAGCGTGTGCTTCAGGGCTTCGTTAAGCCAGGGGGGTTTAGGCACGTGCTTGGAGGTGACGTTATTTACGCTTGAGGGTTTTGTTGCACCAGAAGAGGAATCCAGTCCCTGGCTTGGAGCCCACAAAGAGCTGAGCTTGCTCTGTCTGTCTGTCCTTCCATCCTTCCCCCCCCCCCAGATGGAGCTTTTATCTCCGCACCAGCTCTGGATGAGGAGATGGGGGTTGGCTGGAGCAACAGGTAATGCTGGAATGGGTCCAGGTTGTGGTTCACCCTGATTCCACATCCCGTAGAATCATAAAATCATAGAATGGTTTGGGTTGGAAGGACCTTTAAAGGTCATCTAGTCCAATCCCCCTGCAGTGAACAGGGATATCTTTAACTAGATCAGGTTGCTCAGAGCCCCATCAAGCCTAAGTTTGCATGTCTTCAGAGATGGGGCCTCTACCACCTCCCTCCCTGGGCAACCTGTTCCAGTGTTCCACCACCCCTGTAGTAAAGATCTTCTTCCTAACATCCCACAGCCTGTTTCATGGGGAGATGCTGGGCTCTGTGCCCATGGGCGATGCTGACCCGTGGGTGATGCCCAGCTCTGTGCCCACGGGAGATGCTGACCCAGGGGTGATGCCCAGCTCTGTGCCCATGGGAGATGCTGACCCGTGGGTGATGCCCAGCTCTGTGCCTGTGGGTGATGCTGACCCACGGCTCTCCTTGCAGGTGGACTGGCTGCAGCAGCAGGAGGTGAAGCGGCGGGTGAAGAGGCAGGTCCGAGGCGAGCCACACGCCCTGCCCTTCAACGACCCGGTGTGGCCTAACATGTGGTACCTGGTGGGTATCTCCCCGTTGTTGCCCCACGAGGAACCTGCTGCTTTGTGGGGAGGGGGGGGTTCGGGATAACGTATTTTTAATCAAGTGCATCATCAGCCTTTGCTTATCTCGGCCAGTAATGAAACACCTCAGTATCAGCAAATGTTCTTGGCAGCAGGATTTTAAAATTAGAAATTAATCCTGGGGAGGGTCTAGTTTGAAGTCTTGCACCATCATTAGCAGCCCCTCGTTATGGTCTGCACGGCGAAGGTTTGGGAGCACCGCTGCTGCATTTTGCCCGTCCGAGAGCTGCAAGCATCTCTTTGTGATACCATTTCTTCATCGATCTGTATTTGACAGGGAAATTCATTGAAAATTAAGTGCAGAAGGGAAATGAGCGCTTCAAAACCGAAGAGCCCACAGTGTTTGAAATGGAAGAGCTAAAGAATAATAGGGAGATAGCGTTGCCTGGATTAACTGCTGCTGGATGGCTTGGATCAGTGGAGTAAAGTTATAACAAATCTGCTGGTTACATGGCAGAGGGTGGGATGTAAATATATATTCTGGTTGATTAAATGGGCTGCCAGCCTAGCTGCTCACCCTAGATGGGCTGAAATGGGGTTGCAGCCCTTTTGCAGCTTTTTTTTTTTCTTTGTTTCCCCATCCCTCCCCCCGTAGCACTGCGGCGATAAGAGCAGTCGCTGCAGGTCGGAGATGAATATCCTGGCAGCCTGGCAGAGGGGCTACACTGGCAAAAACGTGGTGATCACCATCCTCGATGACGGCATAGAGAGGAACCACCCCGACCTCCTGCAAAACTATGTGAGCTGGGGGATGGATGGGCTGGGGACAGACGGGCAGTGAATTGATTTCTGAAGAGTTTCAGCGTATAGACATGGTTTAAGTCTGTGCATTGGCAGATTAGAATAAAAAAGGGTGTTTTTTAAAAAAGCTGGACATGTTTTTAAGAAGGAAATGAGGTTTTCAGACAAGAGGGTTTTGGGGGAAACTCCCTTTGCAGCTGCCTGGGAAGTGGCCACCTCCCCCTGACTCTCCAGGGCAGAGCCAAAAACCTGCACGAACAGCCCCGGGGGTGGTGGGGGAATGGTGCCAGACCCAGCAGGATTTGGGGTTCAGAGGAGGTATCCCTGTGCTAGAGGGTTGTTTCCCCTGGGAAACGCTTGGGACTGCAGCCCAACACTCTTTATCCTGAGCAAATAGTCAGGAACTGCAGCAAAAATGGCATTTTCTGCCTGACTCGGCTTCGTTGGCCGCCACTGCTCCACTACCGAGGCCAGTTTGTCCCGTGCTGTGCTGGTAAGTGAAGTCTAATGGTGGCAACGTGTTTTCAGGACCCTCTTGCAAGCTACGACGTCAACGGGAACGACCACGACCCGACTCCGCGCTACGATGCCAGCAACGAGAATAAGTACGTGATGCTAATAGCCATAGAGCCCCGTGTCTGTGTGGCTGGGGTGTGTGTGTGGGGGATGTCCCCAGGGCAGGGTGTCCCCCCCTGGGATGTCTTCCAGATCTGTGGCCTTTCCCCGTCCCCAGTGCCGCAGAGGATGCCGCCTTATGGGCTTTGCGCGGAGTCGTCGCGTTTAATGCAAACCCAGCCCGTGGCAACCACGTTAATTGCTAACGAACCTTGAACCACTGAATGATGCAACTTTGGGGGGGGTCTCGCCGTGGTTGGGGGGATTAAACCACGTCAGTCGGGCTGGGTGGCTCAGATGTCAAAGCTTGGCCGCGCTTCCCGGACGTGGATTAAAGCAGGATGGCCACGCGGAAAGCAGTGCAAAATGGGAAGGCAAAGAGCAGGTTGAATTTAGGTGGAAATTGCTTTTAGGTGGGAGATGCAAAGAGCGAGTTGCATCAGGGTGTAAACCGCCAAGAGCAAATTGCGTCTGGGTGTAAGACGTGACGCGCAAGTTGCGTTTAGGTGCAAAAGCAAAGAGCAAGTTGCGTGGAAGCGGAAACTGTAAAGAGCAAATTGCATCTAGGTGTAAGACACGAAGAGCAGCTTGCGTTTAGGTGCCAAAGCAAAGAGCGAGTTGCATCGAGATGCAAAAAAGCAAAGAGCAAACTGCACTTAGGTGCAAAAGGCAAATTGCTTTCTGCTTTAGTTTCCGCCAGCCCCCAGCCCTTGCTGTGGATTTTGGCTGTGGCCTCTCCAGTCCTTGGGGCTTTTTCTCAAGGAAAAAGTTGGTTGCTGGGTGGGGGGTGGCTGGGGGGATGCTCTGCCACAGGACATGGGCTGATGGGGGCTTTCTCTCGGCAGGCACGGCACTCGCTGCGCGGGGGAAGTGGCGGCGGCGGCGAACAACTCGTACTGCATCGTGGGCATCGCCTACAACGCGCGCATCGGAGGTGAGGCTGGAGGCTGCCTGCGGCTCCCCTGCCCTTCGCCAGCCCCCCTGGGGGGGACCGTGGCCCCCCTGGCTGTGCCAGTGGGCTCCCGGGGAGGGTGGCGGGATCCTCTTCTCCTGAATATTGCCGGGAGAGTGTCCTCCTTGGTGCCCCGGCTGCAAAGGGTCCCCGGGGGGTTGCTTGGGGGAGGATGGGTGACTGGGGTGCAGAGAGGACCCCAGCTCCGTGTATTTTGGGCTGGAAACCTTCTGCTCGGGCTGCATCCTGGCTGTGAGGATGCACGTGGACTGAGGATGTGGGGGTTTCACCCCAAAAGTTCATAGCTGCTCTCAGCGGGGGCTGTCCGTGGGCTGGCCGTGTTTGCTGTGGTCAGCGGTGCTGGTTTGGCTTCAGAGTTGAAATCACTCGTTTGTGAGGCTGATGTCTGCAGATGAGCTGCTCAGAGAGGGGGGATCTGGGGAGAGCCCCAAAATACCCGCATGGGGAAAACACCAAGGAGGTGAAGGGCTGGGGTTGCTTGGGGTGAGGGGACCTTCACATGGTCCCTCTAATGACATGATGCATGGAAAGCAGATGAATTATCGCCAGATTGGAGCCTGATACTAATTAGCTTTGCAGAGTTCATCTGCATTAACCAAGCCGTTTTGGAGGCTGGTTTGAGCTGGGGCTGCTGGTATAGTGACTGCTGGGGGGATGGGGGTTTCAGGGTGGGGCAGGAGGGAGATGTCCCTTCTTTGTGGCTGGTGGGACCACGTAGAAGCCAAATGCCTGGAACTGGGCCCTCACTGGGGTTTTTAGTCCCATCCCCAGCATGGCAGAAACAGGAGAGGGACTTTTCCTGCATCCCCTCCTAGCACCTCGCGCTGGGAGAAGTCACCATTGAGACCATGGACCCAAGTGCCCATGGGTGGATTTGAGACTTAATTCCTTCTCTCCACTTGTGCATCCTGGCCGTGCAAGAACCAGTTTTTGTTAGAATTGTGTCTGCACGGGAGCGGAGCCCGGGGGGAGTCCTGCTCCTGGCCAAGCACCATCAGGGGTTCCCTGTAGCAGGAAAATCACCCGAGGGCAGAAATAACCCCGGGGAGGGTAAATGGGGGAGTGGCAGGGGCTGTAAAGTCTGTGTCATCCTGTCCCATCCTCTGTGCCCCTTGCCCATGGGATGGCTTCTTGCTTCTTAGAGGTTTCTTGCCTCCTAAAATACTATCTCCAAACACGCCCCAAGCAGCAGCAGAGCAAGACAAAGCTCGTGCCAGGGTTTAAGGCAGTTCTGCATCCTCCAGGATCAGGCCATTGCCTTCGTGCTCCTTTTCAAGCCCCTTTCTCCGCGCGTTACTTGTTGACTTTATAATGACCTACGGGTCTCGTTTTCATTTGCTTCCTTTAACGAGTGCCTTGCCTCGGGGTGGGGGGGAGTGCTGGGGAGGTGCTGAGTGAGACAAGGCATCTGGCAGAGGGGCTGGGGGCTTCCCGCAACGTGACCAGGCAAGGGGGGGAAATAAAGTCCATAGCCATATCAACTTGGGGATCGTGGAGGAAAATGCGCTATAGCTGCAGTGAGAGTGATTTTTAGATGGATTACACAAATAAAGTAGCGATTAATGAGCACGACTTGTTGGGAAAGCCTATTTGTCACACTCGGAGAGTTACCATCTAATTTTACTGGCTGCTCTTCAGCGCTCTTGCGTTGCTTTTTATTTGCTCTGGGCAAGATGCATCGCTGCTCAAGAGACGAAAAGGGCTCCTGCCATTCCTCCTCCTCCTCCTCCTTTCCCCTCTCCTGGAACTCTCCCCTCAGAGGCTGGTATTGCTCCTGGTGTGGCAGAGAGCTCATTTAGTTTGCAGCATCCTTCCCTGCTCCCTCTTGCCCCCAGTTGTTTACCTGGGGGAGTTCCTGCATCATGGGTGGTTGTACCCGGGCTGACTCTGGGTTGGCTTTGAGATGGGTTTGAGCTGTTCTGGGCTGACTTGGAGCTAATTTTGGGTTGGCTTTGGATTGACTTAGACCTTGGGCTGACTTTGAGGTAAATTTGGGTTGGCTTTGGACTGACTGTAGGCTGGCTTTGAGCTGTTTTGGGGTGACTTTGACCTAAATTCGGGTTGACTTTGGAATAGCTTTGAGTTGTCTTTGGGCTGACTCTGGGCTGGCTTTGGGCTGACTCTAGGCTGGCTAGAGATGGTTTGGGGCTGACTTTGGAGCTAAATTTGAGTTGGCTTCGGGCTGACTTAGACCTTACTTTGGGCTGACTCTGAGCTGCACTTCGGGCTCTCCGATGAACGTGCCCACATTTAGCAAGCACCAAAACCACCATCCCTTGGCTGGTTGTTGCTTGCTGTGCCGCAGCCGAGCGCGGCTCAGACGCCGGGCTCGGCTTTTCACCCCTTCTCGTGTTTTCTTGTTAACGTGACACAGAGAGGAAGTTTTTTGGGGAATTGCTTTGCTCCCTGGTTTTATATTTCTAAGCTTGTTTTTGGCTGATAGGCGACAGCGTCGGAAAGAGCTATTTGAGTTGACTGGTGTCCAGAGCGCAGCTGCAGCTGTGATGACATCTGCCTGCATTTGTTTGCTTTAAGAAAAAAAAATACATGTGGAAGGGGAAATGCATTTTTACAAACAGGACTCTCCCCGGATGGTGAAGTAAAGATGCTGAAATTTCCAGCATCTGTTTTCCTGCAAAGGCTGTTGCTGGGCAGCCCTTTGGGATGCCTGGCACCCTCTGCCTGCTGTGTGGAGGGAGAAAGCCAGCAGGGAAAGGGTGATGGGGAGAGGAGGGGATTTTAACCCTCGTCTTGCAGCAGTTGGAGGCTGGGGATGTGCAGCTGTCCCGGTGAGAGCTGGTGGGCTCTGCCTGCGAACCTCCCCGGCCGGCACCTGCTGGCATTCCCAGTTGGAAAAAGAGTGTGGTTACACCCCCCCCCATGAGCTGGGGTCCTGGTTCTGATTTTGGCTGTGCAAACTGCAGCTTGGGGCTTCTCCTGGGGCTTCTTCTGGGGCTTCCCCTCACCCTGGGCACCGCTGGCATCAGTTGGGTAGTGACAGGGTTCGGGGATGGTCGCAGTCAGCTCCACTCCTGGCAAGAGGCTTCATCCTGCTGATGTGCCCGAAGCTGGGAGGCCATGAGTGTTCAGGAAACACTGATATCTTCCAGATAGAGAAATAAGTTAGCGAATTAATTAAAAGGAGGGGAAAACTGGGTTTTAGCAGGGGGATTTTGTCACCAGGGAGCGCAGCACACCGCCCTTTCCCTGCCAATGGAGGGGAAGGAAATTTTAAACCCCTCTTCTCCATCATTTGCCGTGAAGCCAACAAGACCAAAAGCAGGTCCCCAAGCACCCCGCTGCCGGGCTCGTCAGCGCGCGGGGCCGCGGGTTGAAGCCGTTCCAGGCGCTCCCGAGCCGCGTTGTTTCCGCCGCCGTTAACAAAGCCCTTTGATTGCAATCCTCGCACTTTCATCCAAGCCATTAAGCCCTAATGTCTGATGTTTTTGTGCTTTTAGGCATTCGTATGTTAGATGGCGATGTAACAGATGTTGTTGAAGCGAAGTCGCTTGGCATCAGACCCGATTACATTGACATTTACAGCGCGAGCTGGGGGCCAGATGATGATGGGAAGACAGTTGATGGACCTGGTCTATTGGCCAAACAGGCTTTTGAGCATGGCATTAAAAAGGTGTGGATCCCTCGGCGCCCAGACGCGCTCGCCCCCCTCCTCCTGCCCCGTGGGGAACGCGGTGCCGGGGGCCGCGGCCGGCCCGGGATCCGTCACGGGCCCCGAGGCGATGCCAGCGCTAGGGCTGGGGCGGGGGGGGGGGGGGGGGGGGGGCGGGAGGTGAAATCACAAATAGGGGCTGTGTAAGCAACTGGGGTTTGGTTGTTTGGTTTGTATTTTGATGATTGGTTGGTTTGTTTTTAACAAG
>WTSP01001580.1:0-19925 GCA_025331215.1 Actenoides lindsayi | reverse complement strand
TAAAATACTATGGGTTTTGTCTTTTAAGGGAGATTGGGAGGGGAGGGGAGTGGGCGGCCGCCTGGGGCGTGGGCCGTGGCATCTCGTGGTGTCTGGGCCTGGGTCTGTCGCAGCCGGGCAGCGCCGGGCAGACGGAGGCGACCCACGCCGAACCTCCCTCCCGCGGAGCCGTACAGCCTCCTGCCTGTCCTGAGGGGCTCAGTAGTGCTTGAAGCGCCTTCCACAGCTGCCATGCGCAGGGGCCTGGAGACCTCGGGGTGGCGGGCGCTCCTCCTGGCCCAGCCAGGGGAATGGCGGCCTCGCCCCAGCTCTCTAGGACAGAGCGGCTACAGCTTCCCCAGCCCTTCTCTGTCCCTTCCTTTGGCACCCCAGCCCAAAGGGCTATGTAGACCTTCCCCTGGGAGGCAATGCTGCAAGAAAACGCCCTTTTCAGGTTGAAAAACCTCCCTGGGCTGCCCCGAGGCTCTCTAAAGGTCCGGGAGGCCCTCAAGCACAGCACTGCACTTCTAGGCCTTTGCTCTGCATCCTGCTTCTGCTCACTGGAGCAGCTTTGTGCTAGTAGCACTTCGCTGGACTGGGCTGCTTCCTGGCAGATGTAAGCAAGCCTGCTGGCCTGAAAAGTACATCTTGCAGGATCATCAATTCCCAGATAACTTTTCCTCAGAAGAACCTCCAGGGATTTCTCCTTTTGCTGAGAGGGGATAAGAACAGCAAGAGAAATGGGAACCGTTGAAGCAAAATGGTTTCACGTGGATCTCGCAAAATACAATGTAATTATTTTAGTGTCTGTCGCTTTATTCTGACAGGATAGTCAAGTGGTTTTTTTAAATTTCTTTTAAATAGCCCTATTGCCAGACTTCTTCTTGGTCTCAAAATAGCTGTCTGCAAGGCAAGAGAATGTCAGTGCTCCAGGGCATAATGAAAGATGTGTGTTGGAGGGAGGCATGGCGTAGGAGAAGTGGCTGCAGCGTCTCCTTGCTACCATGAGAGAGGGCTGAAAAGAGAATAGAAGGGAAATAATGGCTGAACAGAAGAAAGGAAGACAAGAAATTAACAAAACAAGGAGTAGTTATAGAACTGGGATATTGTGGTGGTGTACTAAAAGTTGGCTGACTCAGAGCAACTATACCTTTGATGTAAAGGTAATCCGTTCACTTACTGGGTATATTTAGCTCGTTTCATTGAAGATGATGGAAGGAACAATTATGGCTCTTTGTACCGTGAGAACTGAAATGGGTCTGATGTCTGGCTAGAGACAAAAATGACTGCAAACGCGTGAGCTGGGGATTGCTTTGAGCATTGTCTGGGAAAATGAGGCAGCTAGGGTATGGAGGAAAACAATGAAAGAGTCAAAGAATCACTTGTAATGTGACCCTGATGTTAGCAACAAATACTTCCTACTGTGTTCTGGGAGACGGGACTTTATGTTTACTGTGTAAAGAAATAGAATAGAATCAAATAATCCCCAAATGTGTTAAATAATTCCTTTTGTAATGGGGGGGGGGGGGAAGCCTCCAGGATCATCTCAAATATTTGCTAAGCATTTGAGTTAAAATCAGTGCAACACTGAGAAACACATGCAAGCATGTTACAAATCTCAGAGGGAGTAAGGGTAGAAGGAAACTGGTAGAAAACAATGTAAATGACGATAAAAGTGATGGGAGTTTGGAAGACTGGGAGAAAGGAAAACTGAGAGCCACTTGAGAATGCAATGAGTGCCAGGAAAACAAATGGCAAATATAGGAAAGAGAAGGGTTGACAACCATCAGGAAATGATTTCTTTACATGGACATAATATCTCCATCAACGTGTTCCTAATGATGGAATCAGTCACAGAAAAACATTTGTGCTAAAAGGCAATAATGCACATTTTGTTTTTAAATGAAAAACTGAAGCTGAGGAATTTGTCAATTTTAATTTCATAGGAAATGCAGAAAATATCTGTATTGTATCTCACTTGGAAGAAGAACATGTTTTAACTGTAGACGTAGTACTTAGGGATATGGTTTAGTCAAGGACTTGCCAGTGTTAGTTTAATGATTGGACTAGATAATCTTAAAGGTCTTTTGCAACCTAGGAAATTCCGTGATTCTGTAATATGTTCCAGATATTGACCACCTAGTGAAATGGTATGGTGGTGTGTAATCCATCTCCTAGAGACTCCTCAAGCAGCCGTGTTCCAGTCCTGGCTCTGCAAAGCTCTTGATGGTAACAGGGAAGCCACCTGAGGGGCTGGGGGTTTTGGCATTCCTGACATTTCTGAAGTGTTTTGAAATCTACAGAAGAATAGCAAGCAATGGAAATATTAAGCACCAGGGAAAATATTAACAAGGTTGTGATCAAGTTATTTTATTATTATACAAACATCTTGTTAAGTGTGATTTGAGTACAGTAACTCAGGATTGCACCTAGCACATGAAAGTAAATTCTTCTTTTTAGTAGTAATATAAATATATTGTATTTTATTTGTAAATTGTCTTTTTTTTTTTTTTTTACCTGAGATTATGAGTTTAAATTGCAAAGAATAATTCCAGATGGATACTGATGTTTACAACAAAAAATTAAACACTTATTGACCAAAGCACATGGCATATTATACAAACAAGAAGTTAGCACAGTGATTCTTATTCCACTTGTATAATGCTTGCAGATACCAAATAACTAGTTTAATATTGCGCAAATCTGATAGTGTTGACTGGATGGACACTTAAGACAACATATAACTTCTTTCCATAAGGAAAAAATGACAGAACATTCATTCTTTCATATAGCAAATGTATTGAAATTTATAATTTTGTTCTTGATCAGCATATTAAAAAAATCACGTTTAGTTGTGACCCACTTTGATTTAAACAGCACAGAATCGATCAAATCACTGAAGTCAAGCAATTCCGTTTATATAATGATGGCTGGCTCTTGTAAGCCAATCTTGTTTGGGACTGCCTAACTAACAGTGCTAAAAGATGTTGTAGTACTTTTTCCAGAATTTCCCAAATATTACTGAAAGGACTGAAATGCTCTCATCAGGATCCGAACTTTTTATACTTTTAAGCTGAATGTTTTTTCACATAAATTAAATTCATTTCAAGAAGCAAAGATATTCTTCCCTTCACTGTTACAGGACTCAAACTTTGTCCAAAAATGCTGAAGGATTCCTTTTGACTTTGCTGTTTCTGGGATCTCTGTTAAGTAGTGATGAGTCTGAGTCATGTTTCACTCAGATTCAGAACAGAAATTGTTCAATTTAGTAGCCACAGAAAATGATTTAAGAGAAAGGGGAAGAAACCTGTTTTTTTCCCTTAGAAATTGAGGGTATTTGAAAAACACACAGAAAACATCTATTTGTTATGATTGCTATTTGTATGTATTTTCTACAGGAAACTATCTCCTCCTTTCTTTCCTGTTCTGAAATCTACTTTTCTTCCATTGCCTCACTTCAGCACAAGGAATGGAATCACTTCTAAGTTCAAGGTATCTATTAGTCCTTAAGAAGAAATCATTGCACATGAAAATATCTGATGCCCTTATAAACCTCAAGATCTAACTTACCCAAATAAACTTATTGCATGGAATAATTTTACTATGCAGATTTCTTTTTCATTGTTATTCTAGCAACTTCAGTCAGAGCAATAAGAAGTTAGATGTGACACACACAGCAAAAAATTCTGTGAGCTCAATTCTGCAGTCACACACAAGCAAAACTCACTGAAATCAAGGTATAAGTTGACCCAGAAAAGGCTTTTTGTTGAGATTTTTCTTTTGACACTTTTAAGCCTCTTATGCAAAACTAAAGTCATAAAGCCCTTTTACTCCTTCAAAATTATACAAAATTGGTAAAAATCTTCTATATTGTCAGCCAAAACATAATGAGGGTAAGGTGTTCCAGCCAGCACAATGTACACCATGCTAGTGTTTTCCTTTTAAAAGGAGATTCACAGCTAGCAGATGACGCTAGCTGGACTGATGCAAAGTAAGCTGATGTGGATGGATATGTTGTCACCACAGCTTAACCAGGAGTATCAGCTTCTGAAGTCTGAGATGCAGGTTGCAACAGTGGCACTGCTTGGGAAAATGAATGTTTTCTGGTACCCAGAGATTATCCACCATTACTCTTTTATTCTCAAGCCATAAGAAATTTAAAATAGTTTTTTTCCTGGAAGGTCAATAATGTTAATAGCTTCAATTGCATGTGTTCAGCAAAGCTGTGAATAAAAACAGGCTTATAACCTGTTATATAAATATATATATAAATATATATTTAAACACACAGACACTCCTCTGGAGGCAAAACTGTTGTTTGTGACAGGTCATGAAAACGTGTTACTTTTGTAAATCTTACTGACACTGCTATTGACATGAAGATAAAGATTATTTACATCATGCAATAGTTTTTAGATGAGGAATAAGTGTCAGATGACTCCTCTGCAGCAGTAAGCACGAGTGTGGTTCTCCTCTGCAACTCTGCATAGAGGACAGGAGATGTTTTCTGTTACAGCTTGAAAACATTGTTATAAAACTTCATGTGGACAGGGTGGTAACTGACTAGGAGTGATTGACATCACTGATTTTTTAAAATACCTAGCCTTCTACATGAGATCTCAAAAATTTCAGCAATGCACAAGACCACTGTAATCACAGTAAATGTGTACATTGCAATAAGAAAAATTGTCTTTTCCAAGTGCTCTGGCACCATGCACCGAGTAATGTTAAACTTTTTTTCAAGCGCTCCCACATCGCACATGTAGATTGCATTCACTTTGAAACCAAAGAGCTGAATCTGAAGCCAAAAAGCCACAGCTTCAAGGATAATCCTTAAGAAAACAGAGAACATATAAAAACCAGCGTAGAATGACTTTTGGAGGATATCTTCCTGTTTGATGCTCTTACATGCAGCATAAAGGTGAAAAAATGCTCCAGGTACTAGTACAATCACCAGCTGTAACGCCCAGAATACCTAAAATGCAGCAGAAACATAGTTGTCAGATCACTTAAAACTGCATTGGGACTGCTAAAAGGCACACATATTGGGACACTTTGCGAGTCTTTTTTTTTTTTTCATATATATCCAGTGTATAAACATTTAGGTGATAATAAAAGTAAAAATCACTGTTACTTTTTAATTTGAAAAGTTCAGTTGGTTTCTGAAAGGTGTGGATTTGCTTTATGAAGGATAGAAAGCACAACTCCATACTTAGTCACAGATAAAAGGTTACTAAAAGGAAAATGTTAATAAAACCCCAAAGTGATAATTTGCCAAATCACCCACTACTTCTTATATGGAACAATTATGTTTAAATTTTGCAGTTTATTTTCTTAACATTGAACTTCTACAAAAACAAAAAGAGAATTACCTGGGGAGTTATAGGCCTGAACTGGTTGTAACAGAAAAGATTAACCTCTCTCTTGTCTGGGTCACAGCTGAAATGCAAGGCCTCATTTCCATAAACAGCAAAGCCCAAAACGCCAAGGAAAAACATGCGGACTGAGCCAAAGAAAAGTGTGTGGAATTGGCCAATTACCGTTGGTGGCCTGAGCTGCAAATCACAGGGTTATTCAACATGAAAACAAAAATGAACAGCATTATTGTTGGAGGCCTACTTAGTCTTTTTTTTCATTATCCAAAATATTTATTTTACGTGTTTTACAAAGGGAGAGTTTGCCTATGAAGGCCGCAGTAGCTTTCTAACAAAATAATGGCTTAGAACACTTTATTATTGCTACTAATTTTATCTAAACATCCATTTCTCTAGCACTTATCAGTTAATTTGTTTCACTGCCTTTATCTGTATTCTGCTGTTGCCGAATGCGCCAGACAGAGCTGAACGCTTCGACCGAGAAGTCCATTCGTTTTGCTGTTGTATCGATTTACACGATGTCAGGTGATGCAAAAACAAAAACGGCTGTGCCATCATCAATCCTAACGATACATATTCTTGCAAAGTAAATTTCAGCTTCCCCAAAGAGGCATTTCTAACACCCAGGCAGGTTTCCTTTGGTGGGAGTCGCGTCCCGCCCAGGGAGCCCTGCTGCCGAGCGGGCTGGTAAAAGAAGACAACCAGCACCGCTGCCGAGTGCTCAGGGATGGGGGACCCGGCGCTTGCTCCCTCGCGGTTTGGGGACAGTCCCCGCGCTCCCGGCGCCTGCTCCGCATCCTCCCCCGCGTACTCACACAGCCCTCCGAGAAGCTCCGCATGTAGTTGGGGGACATGTCTGGGGCAGGCCCCCTGCGCGGCCGGCGGCAGCGGCAGAGCCAGCCCCGGCCCCGGCTCGCTCCGCCCTTTGCCCCCGGGGCGGGCAGGGAGCGGACGCAGAGACCGCGGGGCCCGCCGGCGCCGGACGGTAATCCCCAGCCAGCACCGTCAGCAGCGCCGGCCGTCGCCCGGTGCTCCCCTGCACCGCTGCCTTACGCCTGCCTTTCACCCTCGCCTCGGGGTACCCGCAGCACCGACCATCACATCAGCCCAGCCCCGGCAAGGGGGCCCCCACCCCTGTCCCGGTCGCAGTTTCGGCCCCGGCTGGGGGCTACGCAGCAGCCGCAGCCCCGGCGCGGTGCTCTCGGGGCTGCCGCCGGAGGGAGGCGATGGGACCCTCAGCGGCAGCCTCCTGGGCTGCTGACGGTTAAATTTACACCATCTCGAGTTTAATAACTTGGTTTTAAGTATAATAAAAAGTTAAGGATGCAACCGAACTCAGAAACTGTAGAGCCAAGATTATGAATTCAAAGAAATAACAGCAATTAAATTAAATAATATTAACCACTGCACTATTGCTACAAATAACTTAATGGCAATCATTATTATTAATAATTTGCCTGTGTACTCCATACACGCAGTTGAAAGAACTCCGGAAGAACTGTACATGCCAGCTCATGCATGCAACAGACACTCCTGCTGGTAAATAGGTGCAGGGATGCACTGCAGCATGTTAGTTTGA
Organism: Actenoides lindsayi; assembly: GCA_025331215.1. NCBI lineage: Eukaryota > Metazoa > Chordata > Aves > Coraciiformes > Alcedinidae > Actenoides > Actenoides lindsayi. The sequence goes on along the minus strand of WTSP01001580.1, from coordinate 12,992 downwards.
ACCTAGTGAGAGTTATATGAGAAGGTGAAAAGAGGAAGGATGGAGATGGGAAACCAGAGGAGGGGAAGAGGTAGCTTGTTGTTCTCTCCCTGGTAGCTTATTCAGCATTCTGAAGAGGATGCACAGGAAAGTGAAATCCAGGCACCAAATCCAAAAGGGGGCATTTATTCTTTTATCTCTGAACTAATGAGAAGGCCTCCTTCCTAACTGTTTGAAGTATGACTTCAAGATCATGTAACAAAAAGTGTTGCTACCTCTGTGATGCATGATAGGAGGATGGAAGAGACAGGAATCTGGGTTCATTTTATGCATGGATTTGTCTGCTATGGTGTCAAAAGGCACCACAGTGATTGTATTAATGGCATGCTTAGAATAACTACTCTAAGACACTGGAACACCCTTTGTAAGCAGAACCTGCCCTGCATCTGCTGAAGTAACTAGATTATGAAGAAGGTGAAAACTGGTTCAATAAGTGTGATTTACTGCAGCTCTTATTTCAGGCAGTTAATTAAATGTCTATTTATCTCCTGGAGAACTGTAAAAGGTGTTCTATTAGTAACATTGAGCCTGTGTGTCTAAACTTTTTTTTCAATGCAGTCTGCTGCTCCACTACATAGATAAAACGCTGAGGTCTGTATATATTGAATAAACTAAAAGCCATAATATCTCACAGTGGTATGTGATCTGGAATAAAACACTGTGGTTCTCAGCATATATGACTAACGTTCACAAAAACGCACTAATTGTGATTACAGTGAATTGTTTTTCTTCTGCTCACAATACATCTGGAGCTTAGTTACAGTCCAAAAGCAATTGTTAATGTTCCCACAATGCTATAAAATTATGAGATTAGCTCAATATACTGGATAGATGTTTACATCAGTAATATTTTAATTGCTTAGTTCTTTTAAAATGTGATTGCTATTGAAAACTTACTGTTGAAGGTACTGGAAAGAATACTTGAATTGGTATTTCTTAAGATCTCTTTAAGAAGGAATGTTTAAAAAAGCAATAATTGGAAAACTGAAAATCTCCTAGTTTCTAACCTGAGGTAAATCTTTTGATGTTTTCTATTGTGCTCAGTACAGTAGCAATTATTTTCACATTAATCAATGAACATGAATCCACAATAATCACTAAGTTTGATTGGGAATCATTTGATTTTGCTATAGCAATGTCAATGCTCTGCTTTAGTTCTGGGAACCCATAAGGAATACAGTTGTAGCAAAATAAAAAATGAATTCTAGAGAGGATGTCAAATAAACCTAATGCAAACCCCATGAGTGTCTGCATTTAGACCCCACTGAATGTGATGATGAGTCCACAATAAAACTGTCAGTTTCTTTGAAGTGGATCAAATATGTGCCATGTGAGCTGAAGCACAGGAAGCCCATTATCTTAGCACTAGGAGGAACGCTGTTTTTCTTTTGTCATGTGTGTTCAATAATGTGCATCGTAACACCACATTAAGAGGATGACTTGAGATGGGAATAGAGTAAGCTGGCATCACGCGGTCCTTTTGATTGCAGTCTGCTAAGTAAACTCAAGCCCTTCTGTGGGACTTTCCTGACAGAAAATCATTATTTGCTTTGAATCTGCAGGAAGGACTGTCTGTTGGTTGTCTATCATGCACAAATGGGATGGAAGATACTGGTATCACAAATGTTTCTAAAGTGAGTCCTAAGCCTGGCTTTCTGCTCAAGGCTGCTTCATTGATTTAATTTTTTTTCATTCATTCAAGCAATTGAATTCAGTTGCTTCACTGATTCATCAGTGTGCTCTTTAACCTTTTGAAGAGCTGAAGTCCTACTACATAATAACAGTTAAACAAATGGAAATTAAATGCGTGCATAAAGGTGCACTTGTGCTTAGAGAGACAAACTGAGTGTTTAACATGAAGCACCTAGTTCATTGCTTCTTTAATGTGGTTAAATGTAACGGCACCTATTATCATTGTGCCATGAAAAATGGCACCATGAAAATGACACAAAATGAAATGGCTCAAAAAATGAACTGTTGTCAGTAAGGCAGGTTTTTGTCTGCCAAAAGAGAGCTTGCATGCCTAAATCTTCTGCCAGATTTCCATCTTTGCCTAGTGCTGGAAGCACTTTAACTTCTGTTTTGGTTTGCAGAGTTCCCTGTATTGAAGCTTAAGCCCAGTGGAGGTGTCTACTAGCTGAAGACTGGTGTCTTCATTGGAATTCGGACCTGAGATGAAGGTTACCTCACCTTCATCTAGGGCAGGAAGTTTAGGAGGGAGGCAGCTCAGGTTCTGCTGACTGACAGCTGGTTTATGTTTAGCATGAAGAGTAGTGGGCAGGAGGCAAAATCTGGGAGTTGGGAAGGATGGACTAAATATAATCCGAGTTTATTGTTAAAGGTTCAGCCATGGTGCTCATCCTGGTGAGATGTGTGTCATACATAAAACTTATTCATCACTTTAAAAAAAAAAAATTATTAATGCAAAGTCTGTTTAATCTATAAAGCATATTTTTACAAATTAAGAAATAGGCATGATGAATCACTCCAGCTTTCTTTTCTGCAGTCACCATGTCCAGTCATACAGACTTAACAAAGAGGAATTTCCAGTGGCAGTGGTCCAAGGACATAGAATGTCTGGCAGACACAGCTCAGCTCTCATTGCAGAGTGTACCTGCTTCTTCTGTTATCTGGAGTCTCGAAGGGGAAAGGGCTGCACAACACACTTCTGATATCTTTTCTGTTAGTTAGCTGCTTCTTATCCCTGAGCAGGTGTAGTTGAACTCAGTATTTCTCTTTTGAACACATCTAGTTTGCTAACTTATGCCATTTTTGACAATATCTACACAAATCCACAACAGTTCTTCTTTCCAGAGTAATTCTTCTCATGTTCTTTTCTTCCGGGGAATACACTGGCATTGCCTATAAGATGATTAACTCTCAGCGCTGTTTTACTAGTAGAAGTCATAGAGGTTTGATGCTGAGTTGTCTAACCTTAGAGTTTGAAGTCTGGCCTTAGGTTTATGGGCTTAGAAGATGAATGTTTGCTCTTCTGGGAGGCTCCACAATATGGAGTGTTCATACCCAGGCAGAGAGCCCTTATCTCCATCCACTCCTTTCTCCAACTCTGCCTACTCTTCCCAGCTGCTTCTTGTGCTCACTTCCAGCTACCTATACAGTAGCAAACCCAGCTGTCTATTCTGAAACCTGTGGTAGTGATCTGTTTCTGTATTTTATGTAAAACATTTCTTCCTTATATCTAGTCTAAATCTTCCCTCTTTTATTTTAAAACCATCACCCCTTGTCCTATCACAACAGGCCCTGCTAAAAAGACTGTCCCCATCTTTCTTGTAGGCTCCCTGTAGGTACTGAAAGGTTACAGTAAGGTCTCCTTGGAGCCTTCTTTCTCCAGGCTGAAAAACCCCTACTCTTTAAGTCTGTCCTCACAGGGGAGTTCCAGCCCTTTCATCATTTGTGTGGCCTCCTCTAGACCTGCTCTAACTGACCCATGTCTTTCCTGTGCTGAGGACTCCAGAGCTGGACACAGGATTGCAGGTAGGGTCTCACCAGAGTGGAGTAGAGGGGCACAATCATCTCCCTTGACCTGGTGGCCACACTGCTCTGGATACAGCTGTGGTCTCTCCTTACTGGTCTGTGCTTTTGTTTAAATAGGACAGTCATGTATGATCATAGCTGCTGGCCACTGCCTCTGTTGTTGGGCTGAGCATCACTTGCATAATTGCATATGAAGCTGAAAGTTAATGGAAGTCTCTGCCAAAAAGCTCTCCACCAAATTAAGAAGCTGTATTCAAGAAACAAGAAAGATGTGACTTACTTAAGGTTATTGTACACATATCTACCTGTCTGGGAGAAATCATTCTGTCCTACAATGCATGTCCACTTTTTCCAACTGTATATGCTGGTCTAATGCATGATACTACAAACATTTCTTTAAGGTTTGTTTCCTAATACTCAGTATTTAAAAACAAATAGTATTTGTTCCTTGTTTGTTGCCTTGTTTCTTTTTAATGCATGACTTCAAACATGATCACTTCCATGGTTGCATTTGAACACAGTTCTCATTTAGTTTGCAAACATACATACTTAATTAAAGGCTAGTTACTGCAGGTAGTTTTGGTGGCAGACATACTTGGCTTTTCATGGGACTACACAAAATTTGTTGTGATGTGCAAATCTGGAATTAGCCTTGGAATTACCAAGTGTTTTGAGCTACACCAATATGTGAAAGGAGCCGTTTTCTCTGTTAGATGCAGTTTTTGGTAGAGGGCATTTATGAGATGTGTGGAGTTCCTCATTCCTATGCTGACTGGTTTTTCATCCCTACATTTGAGAATTACTGATGAAGTGGATTTGCCTCACACGGTTCCAAGTTGTTGCTATTCCTGCCTTATGGTGTTGCACCTCCAGATATGTTTCGTCTGCACTGGATGACTTCAGGCTGTGCACAGTTTCTTTCCCACTGAGTACGCTTCCCTGTGGTGCTCTTTCCATTGCTCTTGTGCTAAGTATTGTGTCACAGCGCCATGATCAGTTTGTCTCTAGACTATAATCTGAAATAACATCCAATGAGCTGGATGGATTCTTTTGTTTGAAAGGAGAATGAAAACAGTTTGTATTTGGGATCTGAATTCTGACTGGTTTATGTCAGATTCTGTGGATTTTTTTCCCTCTCCTTTTGCAGGAAATTATATTTATGCTCTGTTTGAGTATATTCTCATCTTTACACAGACATCTGTTGAATGCTATTAGAAGCATAATCTAACTTTCTGTTTCCTTTGTGCTGGAGATACTCACTGTCTCCAAAGCTTATTTCCTTGATGTTCAGAGTTCTGAAAATACAGAGTAGATAAAATCAAGTACTGGTAAAAATCAGGAACACAAATTCTTGCTGAATACGTTCCTAATTCCTCAACCTTATGAATTTCACCCTGTGGACTAAAAGACAGGTAAAATTTACTTGGACAGGATAAATAATCCTGGAGGGTAGAAGTAAGAGTGGTGGTGTGCAACAAAAATCATGGGGTCTCAACTGTCCATGAACACTTCAAGAAATGTATGCCAATAGAAGCTTTTAAAGTGTTCTTCTGTTGATATTCATGCAAAAAGACTCATCTTCCTGTTGCCCCAGATAAATCAATATTAAAGATATGTTGACTTTAAACTATTCTCCCAGTAGGAATCACATTGATTGTTCATATATAAACCCTTTTTAAAATAAATTAAATGACAACACTCTGGGGTCACAATGTTAAAGACATATACTGTATCCAGCCAGTGGGAACCAAAAAGACTGATTTGGACTGTTTGCAGAAACCTGAATATTGATGGTCTTAGAAAAGTTCATGCATGCTCAGCAAAGTAGAGGGTCCCGAGATTTGTGATAAATGTCCTAGCTGACAGTAAGGTTGCCTCAGAGAGAGTCTAGTTGAATTTAACACTGTGTGGAGGAAACTTGGTCAGTAACAAGAACCACTTCCAGAGGAGCTCTTTGAAAATTCTGATCAGACGCCTAGTGGTAAGGGTGAAGTCTCAAGCCTGATTGTTTCTGAGGACTAGCACTGGCTGGGTTTTCTAATAGACTAATCAGCATTATATGAATCAGTATTTACACAACTGTAACACATTTAGAAATGCAGGGAATTGAGGAGAGTGAAAAAGATCAATCAATAGATGCAGACAGGTGTAACTTTTAAGAAACAGTAATACTTTTTGTTTGAGAACCTTAGTAAAAGGTTATTTAATACAAATCACTGATGTCTTTTAAATTTAATTCTTACACTGGACAACACGAAATTGACAGGTTATGTATTACTGCACACGTGACATGCTTTACTTCTGATATTTCAGTGGTCAGACTCTTTCTCCCACTTCAGCAAGCCCTCCATGCATTCATTTCCTTTCTCCATTCACTTGCCATAAACCCACAGGGCTTCAAGAGAACTGTGTTAATAATATGAACAAGCAAGTTCACTGCAAGGTCATATATCATCCCTTTTGAGACAAGGAAGGAAAATATCAGTCTGCAGAGTGTGTTACTGACAAATGCTGCTATTCTTCCACCTTAGGTCTTTATCTCAAAAACTTAAGCCCAGTAAGTCTGCCTCTCTTTCATATTTGCACTGGTACCTACATTCATGACTTCTTCTGGAATCAGATGGAGCTGTTTGGAAAGCCTATACTTGTGCAGACACTAGGAAGTAAAAGATACTACCTCACCAAAAAGCAAGAAACTCTAGGGACAAATGCTACACTTTGAAGAGGCAAACGTTTATTCTCCGCTGTGTTACACTATTTGCATAGTAAGTCATGGATAAAACACACCACCCATCTCAATTTCCATAGTCGAGACTAATGTGAAATAGAGCTTTGAGAATCAAACCCTAAAACTTTAAAGGCAGCTGATGTCTTTGAGCAGGATCTATTCAGAATCCACAGCTGGATGACAGGAATAAAATCTCTTCATCTCCAAGTCCTCTGCTCCCCGTAGCTCTGCATTTCAAAGCTTCGTGGTGGTTTCACCTGGGTAAGATGCTGGAAGATGGGTTTCCCGGGGGCGATCCCGCCTCCCGTCGGACGTGGCGGAAAGCTCTCTGATTTTTCAGTCAGCGCCTCTCGGGGGGCTGCTTGCGGAGGGCAGAGGTGGAGGAGAGATCCCCCTCGCCCTTCGCTCCCTCCCTGCCTTCCCAATAGCGCTCTGGGGCTGGGACCCCGCGGGACGACGACGGCGGCTCCAAAATCCGCGTCTCTCCCTCGCGCAAGATCCACCTCAGCATCTCGGGGCTGGGGCGAGGGTAGGAGGAGAGGCGGGGCGGCTCCTCCCAGCACCAGGTATAAATCGGGGCTGCGGACTCAGGAGTGAGCTTGGTCTGCGCCTTGCCCCCGGCCCCGGCTCCACCGCCCGCAGCCGCGGGGCGAGCAGCACCGGCGCCGCTGGACAGCGCCGCAGGCTCCGCGGCAGCGCGGACCCGGCATCCGCGGGGCGTCCGCTGCGGCCCCGGGTCAGCTTCGGAAGCTCTGGTCCTGCCCCCGAGACTCAGGATCTTGCCCTCCTGCCCGTCCGGAAGAGAGCTTGTCCAAAGACCTGAAAAGCAGCGGCACAGGATTTTTTATCTCCCCACCACCACTGCGTTGGCTGACAGTGCTTCCTCTGCATTTCCGAAGGAAGAAAACTCGTCAGAGAGAGAGGGGGAGGAAGAAAAGCAGGACGGAAGGGGAAGAAAGTTGGCTGACTTGCAGAGTTGAAGCTTTCCAGTGGCTCCTACTGGAGACCTCCAGTTTGTCAGAAACTGGAGGATGGAGACAGAATTGCCACCCAAGCTGACAGCAATGCCCCTTCGAGGGAATGGGAGCGACCAGATGGTGCCAGACACAGCCCTGCTGCCCCCGGAGCAGGGCACGGCCATGTTCATTGTCCACTGTGTGATCCCTTCACTTTACCTGCTCATCATCACTGTGGGCTTGCTTGGCAATATCACCCTCATAAAGATCTTCATCTCCAACAGCGCTATGAGGAGTGTACCCAACATCTTCATCTCCAGCCTTGCTGCTGGTGATCTGCTGCTGCTAGTGACCTGTGTGCCTGTGGATGCCTCCCGCTATTTCTCCGAGGAGTGGCTTTTTGGGGAGGTGGGCTGCAAGCTCATCCCTGCCATCCAGCTCACCTCTGTTGGTGTGTCCGTCTTCACCCTCACCATCCTCAGTGCCGACAGGTAGGAAAGCTGGGCTGCCCCTTCTTAGCTCTCTGCAGCTTGGGCTAAGGCTATCTGGAGCTGGCATGAAAGTTAAAGCACCCCCCTGATAAGATATCCTTGCTTTGCAATCCCCTCATTCCAATTTGTGAGGTGCCCATGCTCCTTCTTCCCTCACTGACTGATAGCAGGTCTGGTGCTGACTTAAACTAAAGAGTTTCTGGAAATGGGTGTGCCTGGGCCTCCAGCTTCTGGGATTCCAGATGCAAGAACTGGGTTTAGCCCTGTCTTCTGCACCCTCGGGTTGGTTCTGTGACAGCCCATTGTAATGAAATCTTATTCACTAGAGGGAGGGTTTAGATGCTAAATATGACCCATGCCAAGCCTCAGTGCTATATCAACAGGCAGTGAGCAGTTTAAGTCAAACACAAAGGTATTTTTAATCAATTTATTTCTTTCTGTCAAAAAGTGTGTGTGTGTGTGTATTTGTGCCCCAGTGGAAGAGCAGGTTGCCAGAGGTGACTGCCAGAACTGGTTCAGCCTCTGGGAATTCAAAGGCACCGAACTGTTCTGTTGCAATTGTGAGTCTTAAACTTCTGTTAAAACTATTCGTTTTAACTTCTGAGCTTACAGAAAAGAGTGGGGAAAAAAAAAAAAAAAAAAAAGAAAATCACCCACAAACAGACTAGAAGGTAACACTTCTATCTCCAGTACTTGTCAAATTAGGAAGAAACAAAGAACTGGACCCCAAGTATTTCCTTCTAGTTACTATGTATTGGTACTTAAGGGATTTATAGCAACTAGGTGGCTGTTGGACTGTGCTTCAGGCTCTGAAAGACAAAGTATTGCAGTGTAATTGGCAACCTTAAATTAAATTAAATAATCTTTATTCCCTTATGTAAGCAATTATTTTATTTATTTTTTTTACTCAGAAATGAAAATGTTTAATTCCTTCTCCATAGAAATTTCCTCATTTTCTTTTTTTTTTTTCAGTTTTGATCTGAATCAATGTATTATGTTGATACATAATAAAAAGGCTTGAGTTTAGTAATCTGTCTTCACACTTAGAATAATGGTTTCTTTAAACTTTTAATCATTTTTTATATAATATAGCTGTAAATTTTTTTTTTTTTATTTTTTTTTCATCCATTTCAGTAAATTGTTTGATTCCACCTGAGGGCAGTCTTCAGTGGCCATCAGTTTCAGTGGTGTTTGAATCAGGACCTAAAATACTTATCTGTAAAGAAATTGTAACTTATGAAAATGGATAATTTTCTCCAGAAGAAAATTTTTCACCATGAGAACAATTAGACATTGGAACAATCTCTCAAGGGAAGTGGTAGATTTCCCTACGCTGGACAGTTTTAAGACTCAGCTTGACAGGGGCATGGGCCATCTTATTTAAACTATATATATATAGTTTGGGGGATTTTTTACCTTTAAAGGTTGGACTAGATGATCCTTAAGGTCCCTTCCAACCTGGTGTTCTATAATTCTATGATTATATTTCTGAAGAAGACCTTTCAAATCATACCTTAAAATGGACACCTCTAACTCTCTGATTACCTCAGTTAAAGAGTACAACAAAAGGTGTTGTTGCAGAGCCAAGCAAACCTTTCAGTTTTCTTTCTGCTCTATATCCACTGTTTAAAAGTATAATTATGGTATCTTATTTGAAAAAGGAAGAAGTTTTCTGCAGAGGTGATCATCTCTCTAATGAAATACAATGTGAGGGAATGCTGGTGGTTTAATATTAAAGATTTATTCATTTACTTTTTATATAGCTTTGGAGAATTCATTGTTTGCTTTTTCCATATAATTTTATATGCTTCTTTTAATAATATCAGTAAAGATTCAAGAAATAATAATGCTGAATCTGTTTACACTGAATGCATTTACAATTACACATCCCAGGAAACAGCTACAGATGGTGTGCTGTGACAATACAAACTCACAATACATATGTTCCTCTAGCATTTTGGAGCCCACAGTATGTAAAAATATCACAAATGGCTATACTAAGAATTTAACAACCCTGTTTCTTTAACCTTTGCAATTACATTTTCAGTTGCTGAGAACAAAAAACATTTCCTTTTCAGTCTGAAGAGCAGCCACTGACTTCAGAGACTAGTGTCTTATCTCCTAGGGGTCCAAGTCATCTGAGTGAAGCTGACTGGAGTCTCAATGGAGTTTGGATTGGACTAAATTCTACTTTTTTTTGTATGACACTTGTGTTAGACTAAAGAGGAGTCACTGATGTGGAGAGGTTTTTTCAACACTAACATATGTCATCTTGACTAGATTGGTTATGGCAGATCAAGAGTGGTGGCAGCATCCTGAGACTAAATGGTGCTGAGAAGGGGAGGCCTGGCTGGGGGCAGTGATTTCTCCAGATAAGCAAATCTAGCATAAGATGTTAGAAGTTTGGAAGCAGTGATAACACTAAAATGTCTCTATTATAGCCCAGTACATATTTGGTTTGATATACAATGTCTTCTCAGTGGCCCCTTCATTCACAGGTAATTCTCAAAGTGCATTTTAATGTATAATCATTAAAGCCTTTCCTGCTATTTACTCCCTATTGCCACAGGACTGTATAGAACTCCAGACACCAATTGCACTAAGGAACAGATTATTTAGAGTTCTTTACAATGTGCCTGTGTGAGTTGGGATAACGGAGGTTGTCTTGGTTTCCACAGTGTAGTTAGGACTTACTGTTTATGTGGAAATTCTGCATGGCAAATTACACATATGTGATGCATTTAACGACAGCAGCTAGAAAAGTAATAAACTCTGGACAATTGTTACCTACAAACTGAAGCTGTAAGGAAGAAAAGATAGTATTCATTGCATATATATCTTTTCTGAAATCCCTTTATTTCATATGGCTTTTTGTCACTGAAGTCCCCCTCAGCATCACTAGTGCTTTCACTGTGACAAATGTGCACCTTCTATCTGGAAGTTTCATTATGTAGTACTGAGATTATTTGGGGTTTTTTTTGTTTGTTTGTTTGTTTTGTTTTTGTACAAATATGATATGCAAGTTGTAACAGTGATTCTTAGACTTCCCTAGAGCACACTTGCAGATTGAGATTGGTAGCATGCAGTGGATCTGCCCAACATTGACCTTCCCCATCCCAGGAATAGTAGCTGGTCCCGTCAAACAGCCTTTCCCACCCTTGAGCTCCTGAGGGTCTGGCTGCCAGATGTAGGCAGTAGTATCTTGCTGCAGCCCCACACATTTTGTGGCAGAGCAGGGCAGGAGGCCAGCCACACTGGTGGATAGTGGCAGCAGAGGCATGCAGTAGTGGCACTGGTGGTACAGTGTTTTGGCATCAGAGGAGGATGGGATCTTCCTCTCCTCTGGGGTGCAGAGGGCAGCACAGGAGCAGTGCTGCTGAGCCAGCCATCTCTTATCACTGGCCATGCAGGAGATGTGCACAGACAGCACCCCTGCCTCTCATGGCCACTGCTCCTATTGATTTTACTTTTTTTTTTTTTTTTTATGGAGAAAGCAGACCACTTTTAGAAATCTTCATATTTTTCAGGTGTAAAAAAACCAACCAACCAACCAACAAAAAAAACCCCAACCAAAACCAAACAAACAAAACCAAACAAACCAGGGAGTGGATTATAGGAAGAGAAAAACTATAATTACAGTGATGACAAATGGAAAATAGGAGGGGATTGAGGGACAAAAAAAAAATTAGGGATTCAAAGGGTCCATAGGAAAAAGGACCTCCAATAGCACTCAGCACATCCTGAAAGTGCCCACAGAGCTGATGTGTGATGGCCAGAGGTATACTTCCTAGAGGTGTGGAAGGACAAGGAAATAAAAATGGGTTCCCTGTCTACCTTGCTTCTCCAGGGACCATGGACTTCAATTCTGGCCAGGGCTAATGTTGATGAAAAAGTCCCAGTTCTTGGAGTGGTCTTGAACAAGGAGGGTACAAATAAAGAGGTGAGAGCAGAAGTGTAGCCAGAGGGACTGCAGCATGTCACACATGAATAAAAGTTGTGTCAGTATCTCCTCACTGAAAAAAGGGCAGAAGCCATGGATGAACCTGGATTGAACTATGACTGACTTGAACCATTCCATGAACTTGTTCACTGCTTCAAAGAGCATTTTTCCAATTTACATCCATGGTGGGCCATGCAGTTAGCCTAGAGTGCAAACTGGGGTCATGGGACTCCTCACTCTCTTCTCAGGGCTGTTTTTAGCCTGGTGAGGACTTTAGGCTGAGGAACTGGAGCACAAGTACATAAGTATGTTTCCAAGGCGCCTTTCAGAGCTAGAGCGCTTGATGATACATAAAGTGTGGAGAGGTGGCTAGAGAAGCTCAGCAGGCAGTGGATTAAGAATGAATGCTAGTGTGCACCCCTGACCATCACTGCATTACTGTGTATGCCAGTGAAAAGCAACTGTATCCAAAAAATGCCAAGAGACTTAGGGTGAATAGACTTGAAGGAATAAATGGCAGCTCCCTACAACTGCTTTAGATTTGTCCTGCATAGTCTTTCCTTTTCTTACTGGCTGTCATTTATGTCTCAGTAAAAATAGGATAAAATTTAATTCTGCTACTTTTTCTAGATTGAATTTTCTTTCTAATAAAGGGTTTAAATGTGTTAGTTCAAATACAGTCCTGCTGTATTCTAATGAAGACAGTGAAGCTGAACAGGGGATCAACTGACCCTACTGCAGTTGAAATAGCATCTTCTTTTTACTCTTACTAAAATGTGTGAAAGAGAAAGACACCTTTGATGAGACACATACTTGATTGACCAGGTAACAAAGTTGTTTTTCATTAGTGCCATGACTCTTTTACTATATCTTAATAACAAAGGAGTTTGAAAATTTAAATTCATACTTAAATAACTAAATAGTGACTGACTGAGCTGATTAAAATGTATCTTACAGATTTGAATAGCTAAACTATTTGATCCCTTTTGTTTGTTTGCTTTATTTCCCTATTTATTTGCTTTAATTTTGGAAGACTGAAATCTGTATTTTTAAAAGTGTGAAGAGGATCAAAAATGTTTTGTGCAAGTTTAGTATCTATGTACTGACTTCTAACTACAACTGATACCAAAAGCCATTCTTGCTCTGTTTGCATGCCTACTGTCTCTTGCTTTTTGGGGGACTCAAAAAGTGTGAAAAGGTGCCCTAGTAACTACCTTAGGATTTTTCATTATCACTCTCAATATTTTTTTTCCTTTACTCTTCTTCAGAATTTATTTAAAGTTTCTTTTTTTTTTTCTTTTTTTTTTTTTTTTTTTTATGTCTATTTTGATTCTAACTGAAAT
>WTSP01001579.1:0-19914 GCA_025331215.1 Actenoides lindsayi | reverse complement strand
GGTGGGGTAGGACATGGGGGCGGAAGGTGTGATCGGAGGGGGCGGGTGGGACGTGGCGGGGGTGGCGGGCGGGGGGGGGGGGGGGTGGGGGTGGGAATTGCAAGTCCCTTCTCTGTAGAGAATTCTCATTTGTGATTTTTTGATAAAGCTCATCTTCCAGCTATGGGAGAAGTAAGTTTGGAGCACTAGTGAGAAAATGAACTCAAATTTTCTGTGCCAAACTGCCAGATGTGTAAATGCTGTCTGGTCGTCTTCTGATCAGAAGATAATGTGCAAATGTCTCCCATTTTAGGACTTTCACCTTCTACCTGAAGCTTCCTGCCTTAAAATTAATTTGTATGATCACAGAGCAGACTCTGTAAGGACTTCTGCTGTGTCTGCACATGGAGCTGCCCTCACTTACTGAAATTCTATTGAGCTTTCTTAATCTGCTTTGAGAATAAATCTTTCCACACTCAGAAGAACTAAACAAGTATTTAAAGAAATCTTAATGTAGAGTGTCCATTTCAATAGGGAGAGTGATTAAAAACCTCCAGGAGTTACTCAATCATTCTCCTGTTTGGGTAATTGAAACCTCCTCCTTGCTGTTGAAGAGAAGAGCTCCCAGAATTGGCCATATATTGGAGTGAGCTGTTAAGAGCTCATGGACAAACTGAAGTTTTGATGGGTTCAGCCAAGAACACACGAGCTAAATATGTATATTAAATACCTCATGGTATGAGATGTTTCACTTTGAACCACTGTTCTCATAGGTGATTGTGCACTCAGAAAACAATCAAATCCTACCTCTAACATCTCTTAAGCTCCTGTTACATGAAATTGCATCCTGTTTACTTGGTTCTCCTTGCTCACGTGTACTGGAGACTTGCCTAATTCTAAGTTGAGTACATGGCCACTTGTGATGACTGATCCTCTCCAAGCTCCCATTCATATTTGCAAGTTATTTACAAATTACTTTGTATTCATTCTCTTCTGGATGGTAAAGCTCCATGCTGAGGGAACAGAAAAGAGGAAGGGATGCTGCAGAAGTCTCCTTTTCTGCTGACTCTGCAGTACACATCCGTAACTGTCTCTTTCTAATGGCACAGTAGATGCCATTAGGCTATCTCCAACGCTAATTTGAGGTGCACTCTTAGAACTGGCCTAGCTCTTTACACAGTATGACTTCTGGAAAGCGGATGCCAGTTCAGGTTCTAGGGAAAAGCCTAATCTGCTTACCTTCTGATGAACTGAACCATTCTGAGAGCACCATTAATCAGGAAAGACTCCTGGATGGTGAGTAACTTTCTGACTGTTCACGAAAAATCTGTAAGATGCAAGAGTGGTATTGATGTAGGACATGCTTGTTCAGAGAAGCCCTCTGTAAATGACTTTAATTCTATTCAGTAGTTACGTATTTAACTATAGTGAATATGTTTTGACTTTATTAATTTCCTTGAAAGGAATATAAACTAATAGTAGTTTTCATATTGTCTTCTTGTAAACGTATTATCCTAGTGGAATGGGAAGTACTTGCTGAAAGACCATCGATTCATGTTAACTATACTTCTTCTATAGCTTCTGAAATACTGTAACTGCATAGCTTGTGTAAATCATTAGCTTGTTGTATTGTACTTAAGGCAGCTGGTGTTGCTTAACTGTATTCCATTAAGTTCATATTTCCACCCTTGTTTTGGACATGTTAGAGCTTTGGAACAGAAAGGTATGCACATGGTTCTGTGAATCAGCTGTTTTTGTTCAGAAGGTGGAGATGCAGGCTGCCTTTATGGGCCTCTAAAGCTAGTCTGGTTTAAACAGTCAACGGTGGAATTGCAACATAAATAGCAGCCACAAACTGTCTAAGCAAATATTTGCTTTCTCTTCTCCTTACCTTCAAGCCCTTTAAAGGACAAGGTTTTTATTACATCTTGAATTTGAAATGTGCAGCTCTATTAAAAGCATGTGCCATTGAGGGTTCAGTTGCTGAGGGTATAGTTTGATTCTCTGAAACTGCTTTATAATGACTGTTAACAATCCTTGCACAATACATTATGCATGGAATTGGTTAAAGTTTTGCTAGTATACTGCAGTTCTTACCGAGACATCCTTAGCTTACACGGGCAGTTCATTTGAAGAAAAATCTTGGATTTGCCTGGCCAGTGGTAGATTGTACACAGAAGCCTTGACAGCATGCTGTCAATAAGGAAATTCTAGTCACAAGGACTTTGGAAAATAAGGTTATAGAAAAAAAGCAAGTGTTTTGCAAACTTCCTAACATGCCTTTTCTAATAGTCCTTCTAAGGCTTTTATGTAATCTCTGCAACGAGCCTCTCAAGTGCTTTAGCTGCAAGAACAATTTCATCCCAGATGTTGTGCAGAGGGACTTAATTTTCTCTAAGTTATAATGGTGCCTCTAAGCTTATCATACGTTATAAACTTGCTTTGAAACACTGGGAAACAATAAAACCATACCTGAAAATCAGCTTTCGGGCTGTTTACAGGAGTGGCTTGATCTCAGTGGCACATCCTTTTGAGAGACTTTGGAATTGTTGCAATAGTGTGGTGGTCAGAGCTGAGATGGTTACTAGTGCTGTAGCTGTCACAGATCAAGACAGTGTTGAGACATCTAGTTAATTGTAGCTGGCACTTCTACTCCCTTTGTTCTGGTGGTTGCAAGTTAATCATGTTAAATTTCATCTTCTCATTGTGTTTGCTTCTTCTCATTCATAGAGGTCCTGTAATAAAGGAGAGTCTGTACAGTCTCAGAAGGAAAATGACTTACAAGTGAGTAATTAAATTTGCTTATTTCACAGAATTTTATAGGTGATAGAGAAATGTGGCAAACCTGCTTGTTCTAAACCAGTAGCTACTCCACCTGCTGTCTGGGCTGTGTTTCTGGAAGCCGTAAACAGTAATGAAGAAAATAAATCTATTTGCTCATAGAAGTAACATTACAAGATGAGTGTCTGTACGTACTCTGGAAAGATTTAGGCATTCCACAATAATAAGAAACATCCCCCACCGCTGCAATTCTACCCTGAATGGTTTCTTACCATTTCTAGCATTGATGCCAGTACTGCTATTTCTACTGCTAGTAGGGGAAGATCAATACTCTACCTAATCCTTCTTTTATAATACACCGATGAACTCTGCTGAGGAAAGTATGTGGAGCTGGAGAGAGCTTCCTTTGCATCCTGAAATGTTTCTGATTAGCACTGTGCTTGGATCATCTGTGGTCTGCAGACTTCTTGCATTTGGAACCATTTTTGCCCACGCAGCATAATCTCAAGCTGAATGTAATTTTTCATAGCGTCATCTGAACAGAATTTGGTAATTCAGGTTTCTACCCTGGCAGTATTTTTTTTCAGTAAGGAACAGCACTGTAACGTGTTAGCCAGATGCTTTGCTTGAGATGCACTATTGTTTTCCAACCCCGTAATGGTTTTGGCAGTGATCAGGAAGAAGTACGTGTTACTCCTTTGATAGGTGCTGCTTTTCTCCCCTTGTACTTTCTGCCTTCTGGGAATGACATCTGAAACACTTGAAGCATTTGTGATGACTTTTTTTTTTTCTAGTGAGTTGAAACTGGTTTTAAATTTTTTGTTGTTGAATGACTGCTTTTGAAGTTTTGTTGAACTTCCAGTTAAGTTTACTGGAATATCTTCAATCAGTTGAACCAGGACTGAACTGGGAAATGTACTGGTTTGATTCCTTGGTATTCTTCGGAGATGAAAAATGGAGGTGTCTTAAATTCTCTCCCCCACCCTAATCCAGTAAAAAAAAAGCTCCTAAAATTACAGAAGAAAACAAAAATCCAAACAGGCTGGTATCAGCAGCTCATAGAAGTGTTTTAGTGCAGGAAGCAAGGCTTTGAACTTGTCTTCATTTATTACCTGAAAATAGTTACTCTGTCCTGGTGGGTTATTGTTTCCTGCTGTTGATCTCATCATGTTGGAACTTCACTGTTGGATCAGTATACTCAAGAATTCCTGTCAGGGTGGATTTGTTAGTTTTCTTGAGTCTAGGTAAAAACTGTAGGCAGTTTTGATCGGAGGGGTTAATGTCATCTTTTGGAGAGAAGAAGAAAAAACCTCAGGGTAATCCCAAGATGTTCTGGATCACAAGCAAAAGCATTGTAGCTGTTTTGAGTTTTCTGGTGTTTAACAACTGTGGCTAGAGGTGGGATAGTCTTCTGTCAGCTCATAGTGTCTTTAAACAGGGGTGATCCATGTTTTTACCTTGGTTTTGCTGTATTCAGGGGTAATTTTCCTCAAAATACTATTTTTTTTATAGTGAGCATTTTGTTGAAGCAGGAATAAAGCAGAAGCTTCAGTTCCAACTGAAGAAAGAAAAAGACAGAAAGCCTTTTGATATTTCCTTGCCTGAATGCAAGCTGCATACTGGAAGAGTCTTGTAAAGACTGTTTATAATTCTTAGGTTTGAAATGCAATATTCAGCTTGTAAGTAATCATTTAAAAGTGTGAGCTGCCAAGTCTTCCCCAAAAGCTTGTTTTAAATACAAGTGCTCGTGATTACATCTGTTGGAAACTAATTAAAATTGAGAGCTTCAGAGCCTAAGGCAACAGGTCTTGGCAGTATAAGTGTATTGCAAAGTATTTATTTGAAGGCGTTGAGATCTGTAGTTTACTTAGAACACTCGATCCTTAAAAGTCATCAGGTGAACATTTAACCTGGGGAGTTAGTAGCTAGATTTGTCCATATAAAGTGTGCTGTAGGATTTTCTAATGTCCTTTAGCCGTTCCTTTCCACACCTATGCTTGACAGTAGCGTGTGGAGTGGAGACTTGGTAACAGGTCCAGAGGGTGTTGTGAAGGAAAAGCATTTGTGCCTGAGATACATGGATGGTATTATTCCAGAGCTCTTCTTGGGCTTGTTCTCAAGTGACCTTTCACAGTAGAGGAAGCTCTTCTGGTGCTCTCAACCTTCTTTGGCTTTTAAGAGTCAGGCACTAGAGCATTCAAACTTGAATATTCTCACACTGCTGCTTTTAGCTAATATTTGCCTGTATTTTTTACTCTTAAATAGGCTCTGTCACGGAGATGTACAGCCATCCTTGTTAACAGGATGTTTAACAGGGAGTTTACAAACCTGCAGTCCTGTAGTTGCGGATTATCTGAAGATTCTAAATTTTTTAAACATGTCATAAAGGACAAGGGCTAGGCAGATGTGTGGCTTGAGTAACTCAGTGCACTAAGTACTTGGAAATTTTGTTATTTGTCTCTTCTGATGCACTAAGGGACATCTTAATGAAGAACACTTCCTTGGCACTTGCTGTTATTCAACTATCATGAGTTCTTTTTTTGGTAAGACATGAAAACAAGGAACTGACATCGTAATGGGAACAGCCAGCAGATTGCTGGAATTAGACTTTTAAGCCATGCTGGTGTTGTACCAGGCACAGACAAATTCAATACCAACTAGTTATGGAGTAGACATTTAGTAACCTGTATCTAATTCGCTTTTTGGTGCCTGGTTGGCATTAAGCTTCAGAATGGAACTGAAAAGTTCAGATAATGGTGCTGAAGGCATGTGAAACGACTAAAATGACATCTTTGATGCATTATTAGCTCTGCTTCAAGAAGTTGAGATGGAAAAACAGTGGAGAACATGGATGTGGTGCATTCATTCATCTTCAAATCTTGATATTCTGACAACTCTTACTTTTTATTGAAGTTACTGCTTCAGAATATAATCACAGAATTGCCTAGATTGGAAAAGACCTTTAAGGTTGAGTCATTAACTAACACAAGTCCTTGACTAAAACCTTATCCCTGAGCACTGTGTCTACATGACTTAAATACCTCCAGGGATGGGGACTCTACCACTGTCCTGGACAAGCCATTCCAGTATTCAGTAAAGAAATTCTTCCTAACACCCAATCTAACCTTCCCCTGGCACAACTTGAGGCCATTTCCTCTTGAAACTTCCACTGGTGCAACTTGAGGCCATTTCCTCTTGTCTTGTTACTTGGGAGAACAGACTGACCCCCACATCTCTCCAACCTCTTTTCAGGGAGTTGTAAAGAGCGAGAAGGTCTCCCCTGAGCCTCCTTTTCTCCAGGCTGAACAACCCCAGGTCCCTCAGCTGCTCCTCACCAGACTTGTGCTCTAGACCCTTCCCCAGCTTCACTGCCCTTCTCTGGACATGCTCCAGCTCCTCAATGTCCTTCTGGGAGTGAGGGGCCCAAAACTGAACCCAGGATTTGAGAGTCAGCCTCCCCAGTGCCCACTCCTGCTGGCTACACTGGTGCCGACACAAACCAGGATGCTGGTGGCCTTCTTGGCCCAGGAAGCAGAAGCAAAGCCACAAGGACAAGCTTGCTCAGCCCAGCTGGAGTCCAACAGGGTCTCCAAGGTGACAGAAACAGTGACCCCTTCCCCCAGATGGCATTCACTGCTCCTCTTTCAGGGGATCCCCAGGAGAAGCAGGAGTCATACCAGAAGGTACTCACTCCATCTTGGCTTCCAGGTGGTGGATGGTCTGCTTATCCAGATAGCGGCAGAACAGTGAGAGAAGGTTGCTGGGCAAGAAAAGAGGCTCCACCAGCAAGGTCTTGGGCACTTGTGACAGCTCCCGGGCGACCAGGAATACCATGTCTGTCCTGAGGGCATCAAGGCAGGGGGTGAGTATCCCACTACCTGGCAAACCCCTATCCCACTACTCCCACAGCCCCTCACCACATCTCGAAGTCCCTGCTGTGCAGCTCCAGTGGTGCATCAGAGGTCAGCAGCCTCTCGCCATGGCTCAGTAGGGAGTAGAGTAAGGAAATCCCAAACTGCCAGGAAGCACCAGGACAAGCATCATGGCTGGTGGTGGCACCACAGGGATGCCACCACAAGGCTCGGCTCTGCCTTCCGCAGGGTCACGTACCTGGTTCTTCAAGGCCATGGCAAGGGGGAGCTCAGGGAACTTGGGCAGAGGCCTGGCTATCTCCTGCAGGATCTCAAGGAGTTTGCTGAAGGTCATCCCACCCACCACCTCATTCAATGGGCTGTAGAGCAGGGGGAGAGACTGGGCAGGGCAGAGGGGAGAGAAGGTATCTGAGACTGTTTGACCCATCACGGCCACAGCCCCATCACAACACCTGGGGGCGATGCAAAGGCCAACACTGCACCCTCAAGCAAGGGGACTACCACCAGGACAGCTTTAACCCCTCCTGGGAGGCATTTCTCCGGCTCCCCAGGGAAGGAAAGAGGTTCTTGTCTCATGTCAACCCCACCAGCTGGCTAGCTGTGCTGGGACTCAGCAAGACAGCTTCCCCCCCACTGCCCAGGGTGCCCCTCCCAGCAAGAGCAGACATGGGAAGGAAACAGACTGGGATGTTCCTACCCTATCTGGAGATGCTCACCTCATCCAATATGTCCTTCTTCATGAGGAAGGGCAAGTGGTGGGTGATGGTCAGCAGGATCTTCTCTGCTTGCTCCCGGGTCAGGTAGGGCAGCAGCCGGGCTGTCAGCTTCTTGCCCTTCCGCACACACAGGACTTGCAGAAATTCATCCTCTGCCTCCCTGGGGACGAAGGCTCCATTGGCACAGATCCTGAGGGACCTGTGGCATCTCTGTCCATCCAGAAGGACCAGCATCAGCTCCAGTGGAGGATGAGGCTCATGGGCAGGGTCAGCACTGGCTGTGGTTACACACAGAGGACAGGATCCAACCCTCCTCATCACCCAGAGCTACTCATTTGCAACCTTCTGAGCTCCACAAAGACCAGAACATGTCACCCGCTCCCCTCTCCCCACAGCACAAACTTACTCTTCGCTGCTGCAAGTCCTGATTTTCAAGGCTTGGTAAATACTCTCCACTTCTTGGCTCTTCTGCTCCTGACAGCGGTGCTCCTGCTGCTGCTCCTCCTCTGGGGTCAGAGACATCTTCCGCTGCATCTCCTCCACTTCCAGCAGCTGCACAAAGAGCTGGAGAAATGGCACGGAGCCTTGGAGCATCTTCTACCAACTGCATGTCAGCCAGGAGTCCTGCCCAGACGTTCCCTCACTGTTCCTTGGGTGAAAACAATGGTCTGCACCCCCCCATCCCAAATCATAGTTCTCTCACCTTCTCAATCCTGTGCAGTGCCCGAAGCCGGTGGCTCCCGGTGGCCTGCAGGAGGAGAAAAAGGAAGGCATGACAGCTACAGCTGGCACCAGGCACCACCGCTAGCAAAGCACTGGGCCAGCTGCTCCCTGAAGATCAGAGGTGGTTCAGGACACTGAACAATCCCATGGGGAGGCCCCAGCCAGCTCTGACTGCCCTCAGCCCCATCCCACCCCTTGGCAGGGGACAAGCTCCCACCACCAAGGTGGCACCTGCTCTGACTACGGGCCCTATCCCACAGCTCGGTAACAGCAGCTCCTAATGCTCCTGCTAAAGCTGCTCCAGGGCCTGAGGGAAGATCAGAGTAGTGACAGCAGCGACAGCAACCAGCCGAGCTTCTCCTCACCCACCTCCTCCACAAGGGCATGATGCACAGCGTCGATGGCCCGGCGAGGACTATAGCAGGTGGACACTGCAACCTGGCCCAGCGAGCCTGCGATGCGCACCACTGGAAGAGACGGGACATGGTGAGAGCATGGTCAACAATGCCTTACCCATCCCACCACTGCCTGCCCCAGCCCCTCACCAGAGTCATAAGTCTCCACTTTTTGGATGAATGGTGTGACCAGCTTGGGGGGCTCCTGCTTGTTCCGCCCACCAAGCAGCTCCTCCTCCGCCTGTTTGTGCTCCAGCCGGTGGTAGAATGTCTGCAATGACAGACAGTCAGGAGAGGAGACAACCAGCCTTGTCACATTCTAAGTCCCAAAGAGATGAAACCATAGAATCACAGAATCATTTTGGTTGGTAGAGATCTTTCAGAGCATTGAGTCCAACCATTAACCCAGCACTGCTAGGGCACCATTAAACCATGGCCCTCAGCACCACATCTCCATGGCTTAGAAAACCCTTCAGGGATGGGGACTCCACCACTGCCCTGGGCAGCCTGGGCCAGGCCTTGACAACTCTTGCAGGGAAGAAATTGTCCCTCAGGCCCAACCTAAACCTCCCCTACTGCAACTTGAGGCCGTTTCCTCTTGTTCTGTTGCTTGTTCCTTGGGAGAAGAGACCGACTGCATCCAACTCCAGCCTCCTGTCAGGGAGTTGTGGAGAGCGAGAAGGTCTCCCCTGAGCCTCCTTTTCTCCAGGCTGAACAACCCCAGGTCCCTCAGCCACTCCTCACCAGACTTGTGCACCCCCAGGTCCTTTTCTGTTGGGCAGTTTCCAGCCTTGAGGAGAAGAATGAGCCCTTGGTGCTGCCAATAGGAGCTCACCTGGTAGTAGTAGTCGTCATCCATGTTCTCGCTCTGCAGCTGGATCATCTCCACCTTGATAACCCAGTCCTTCTCCTTGGAGGTCATCAGCCCAGCATATGGGTCCACTTTAGGAGACCATGGCTTCTTGGGGGAGATGCTGGCACAGGAGAAGATCACAGCCTGCTGTGACTGCCCGGAGCCACCCGACCAACATCCCACAGCTCCCCGGGGACCCCCTTACCTCTGTGCCTGCCGCTGGGTCAAGATCCGCTGGTGCTGGGGGTGCAGCTGGGTCATGTGGCTGGGTGCACTGCAAAGGAGACCAGCATGGGGCTTGGGGGGCTCAGCACCCATGCTAGAACTAGCTCCAGAGGAGGGACATCCTGCTCACCTGAGGTTCAGCTGCCCACTGGCTGATGGGCTGAAGAAGAGCGTGGGGTCCAAAGAGGGAGACATGGGTCCAAAGTGCATGGTGAGAGGCCGTGGTGGGCTGCCGATGGTGGGCGACACAGGCTGGAAAGGGGCTGGAGACCCATACCCTGGTGTCTGGAGAGACACCAGAGATAGGTGTTCAGGATTAGATGGAGAAGGCTCTTCGAGGAGGCATTGCCTCCATCCCCTGCTGCTCCAGGGCCACCACTGCAGGGTCACAGCAGTGGCACGCAGCCCATTGTGTTACCTGACTCGAAGCAAAGAGCGGCGAGGGTCTGCGAGCCGGTGTGAAGGGCCGTGGGGAGCACGGGGGGCGAGGGGGTATCAGAGGTGACTGCTGGAAGACAGGAGAGGAAAGGTGTCACTGGGACAAGCCTGTCCTCAAGGCTGCACCTCTGGGTGGAGAAAAAGGGGACAGAAGAGCCCCCCCAAAAGCCATTACCTGCCGGAGAAAGCGCTGAGGGAAGGACTTGGGGGACCCCAGCCTCAAGTCGGGGCGCTTGAGCCGAGGAGTGCCCCCATAGCCTCTCTGCACAGGGGAGCTGAGGAAGTCAAGAGCCACATTGGGAGATGGTGGGGGCCTCTCCAGGACCTGCAGGATGGCTTTGTCCTGCAGGGAGGAGGCAGCAGATGAGAATGGGGCCCAGCTGGAACCAGTTTAGCTCCTCCAGTATCAGGCAATTCACCAAAACCTTCAGTCATTGCTCAACCAGAACATGCTCCAGACAGACTCCCATCCTGTCAGTGTGCAACAGCAGGGGACCTTTGAGGACACCCAGCAGGGAGGTCCCCATCCCCACAAACTCAAGAGCTTTGTCTTCAAACCCAGCCTGGGCACCTCCACCCACAGCTTTAGCACCTCCAGGTCTGTGATGAGGCTTTGGAGGTCCCTCAGACACCCCAAAGTGCCTGCACATCCTTCAGCCCAAGATAGCAGGGAGCTCCCTGAGGGTCTGGCTGGGGGTACCCACCTCCAGCACGTGGTGGGGTGGGATGCTGCCGGGGCAGGAGCCCCACACTATGGGGTCCATGGCCAGCTGGAAGACAGGGAGATGGTCAGCATGAGGCAGGAGGAGAGGAGCAGAGGGGCAGGGGACAATTCTGGGTCTGCTCAGACTCATCCCCAGGTGGGAGGGAACATGTTACCACGTCCTCTTTGCCGAACTCTGCCCAGCAAGCACCAATCCTGCTGTCCAGCACTGCCGAGTCCTGGCTCTGCAAGCAAAGAAGAGGTTACAGGAATGGACCCAGCCCCAGCATGGTGAGTGGTCTTCCCTCGGGCAAGGGCCAAACTAGCCCTTGGTGCCCTATGTTGGGCAGCACCCACAGGCGTGGGTCCCCTCCCTCTCCTTGGGAGTCACCTCCAGCGTGGGTTTGCTCTGCACGGCTCTCATCACTGCCGGGTCTCCCAGCTCGCTGGGCTCCTTGTGGGGCTCCTGGTCTTCCTCCTGATCCTCGGTCCCCAGCTCCTCCTCCTCTTCCTCCAACTCGGACCCAATCTGCTCGACCTCTGTCTCCATTCCACCTTCCTCCTGGGGCTCTCCCATCTCCTCCATCTCCTCAGCTGCTCCAAGCCCAAGTTCCTCCATGGCTTCAGTCTCCTCTGCCACAGCTTCAGCCAGCTCAGGGCTTGATTCTGGAAGCATCAGGAGTTTTGCAGTATCCTCCTCAGTAGAGTCTCGTTCTTGGAGAGGGGAAGAGAAGCACATCAGGGTAGCTGAGAGCGTAGGGTCCCTGCTCCCAGTACAGCTCCTCACCAGGCAGGAGGACAACTTCTTCACCACCCCACCTCTATCCTTCCTCACACCATTGGGTGCTAGCTGGCTGATCTGACACTGGGGCTCCCCTGAGATCTTACCTAACCCAAAAGTCATCTCGTTGTACAGGTCAAGCTCTTCATCCTCCTCAGCCATCTCCTCCAGAAGAGGTGCATCTTCCACCAGCAGATAGTCCTCGAGGATCTGGAGTCAAAAGCAGCAGTCCTTACTAAGGGAGAGGTAACAGGTAACCCTAACATACTCCCAGGGGAGGGAAGGGGTGCACCCAACCTCCCACCCCACTTGCAATGTCAGGCAGCCCTCAGGGCTCATGGCTGCACTGCAGCTGGAAAGAGTAGAGCGGGAGCCACTAGGACAGGGCCCACTGGCTCAGTGCAGGGTAGGACCCTACTCAAGTCTGGAGACCAGCACTGCCACCACCTGCTGTGACCTCTACCAGTGCAGGAGATGCCAGCAGAAACAGCACCAGCGTGGCTGACACTGAGGGACATCATTAGGCTTCAGAGTGAATGCCCTGCTACCAGCAGACAAACAGCACCCGAGCGCAAGATAGGAAAGCACACCCCACCAGCACCTCCAGGGCAGCATCTTCTCCGGTACTGACCGCTCTGGGGCGAGCCAGCACCGGGAGAGGAAGCCCCGAGAGAACGGCACCGGGAAGGGCAGAAAAAAAAGGTGTGCCCCCGGGAAACGGTTGAGGGGGCGGCCCCGGAGCAGAAGTACCAGAGCAGGGCGGAGCAGAGAGGGGCGGGCACTCACAACCGGCTCGCCGCCCTCCGCCATATCGCGACACCACCCTGCCGGCCGCCCCGCTCCCTGCACTCTACGGGGCCGAACTGTGCCCGCCGCCGGCTTTTATCGGCCGGCGGCACCGCGCCTGCGCCTGCCGTACAACATGGCGGCCACCGCGCACCCCGGCGCACATCCGGGTACTGCGCAGGCGCGCCAGGGCGCCCCGCCCACCGCCTGCTCTGCGCCGAGCGGGCTGGAGCCGGCGGGAGGGCGCTGAGGGTCCCGTCCCGCCCGCTGTAAGGGGGCAGGACCGCCAACACCCGCCTGCCTCTATCCCGCCGCTCCCCGCCAACAAGGGCGTTCTCCCAGCCGATATCTCACCGGCAAACCAGGGGGATGCAGTTGGTCTGTCTGGAAGCGCATCTCGGAGGTGCCTGGCTATAGATCTGACCGCCCAGGGGAGGAGAAGATGCTGTAAATCACCGTGCCCCGCGAAGTGGCATGGGCTGCCCTCCTCCCCATATGGAGCACCTCGGTTGTGCCAGACCTCATCCGCTTTTTGTGTACTCAAAAAATTCTTATATTCCTGCTCATAAAAGCAGAAGCTTCCTAAAATAGGAAGGTTTGGCTGTTCCAACCAAAACAGTGCAACCTTTTAGAAACATCATGTAGAGAGAAAAAAAACCTCCTGGTTCAGCTTCTCTTTCTGGGGAAAGCCTGCTGGGTTACAGCAGGGTCATTTCGAGGGATTCCCCGTCCCAAAGGGTGTTGGTGCGGAGGAAGGATCCACATCTTGCAGTTAGTTATTTGTGTAATTAATCCTCCCCGCTCCACAGGGATCACTCCCCTGGGCACCTGACAGCAGCTCAGCTGCCAGTCACAGCACTTGGGGCCTATTTCTGTGAGATCCCTGACAAGGGGATCCCTGATAACCTCCTCATCTCACAGAGGAAAACATGCGGTGGCAGCCACACAGCTTCCGGCACCACTTACTGGTCAGCCAGTGAGCCCAGCAGGAGCTGGGCCAGTGAGGATCAACAACAAGCGTCTCCCAGTTTGGGATTTGCTTGGGCTCCGCTGATCCACCTGCTGCCTTCAGGGGGACACATAATGTTCCCCATATGTGCTTTGTGGATTTAAGTTGGGTTTTTAAATGGGGTGTGGGAAGGTGGCAAGTCTTAAGGTCATTAAGCTAGAGGAGCTCTGGGTTACAGCTGGTTTTGCCTCATTAGTGGTGACTTTTTTTTAACTTTTTAATTGTTACACAGCTGGACAGAAAACAATATAGGTGTATCTGTTTCCTGGCCTGAAACAGGGACTCTAAAGACAACCAGTAGGACCACAAGCAGACAAGCTCCTAAACATATGAAATATCTACGTGCTCTTTAATATTGGTTCATTTTCCTTTTTTAACCTTCATTTTCATACTTCTCCAAGCAGCATTACAAGGCTACTCAGAGGTGTAACCGGTCTCTCTAGGCTCCTGTGCTCATAGTTTTTTCTGGAGGAGGCACCAGAAAACCTGGTGCTTTGACCTTTCAGTTCTTGTGGTTGACGGTGGGGAGTCCATGCTGTGCTCAAATGAGAGTCAATCCATCATCCTACAGCCACCGGACTGAGACTTTCCAGCACAGACCTCCAAAGAGAACAAACCGAGGATAAGAAAGGCAGCTGTAAGATGCTCTCCACATAATACCAGCCCTAGCTCCAAAATCTTCCATGAGAGGCGGTTTTAACCCTGCGAGGGTGTGGTCCTCAAAGTGCTAAGAACCATGAAAAGATACACCCAGGGCTATCCCTGCTTGCTGCAGGGGGTGCTTGGACCAGATGACCTTTAAAGGTCCCTTTCAAGCCAAACCAGTCTATGATTCTATGAGCCCATGCCAACAAAAGATTAATCACCTGCTGACCAGGAGAATAGGAAGGGGGGGAGTGGGATCACCTGAAGGTAACCAAAGACTAATCAGCACGGTGAAAAATCACACCCCCGCTCGCTGAAGTCAGCCGGCCTCTGTATAATGAACTAGCCCCTAATCTGAGTATGAGCTAAAGGGTTTTGGCTGTACAACCAAATGCTGACTAAAGAACAAGTTTTGTGTCACTGTAACCTGCATAACGCCCTAGAAGTCCTCTGAAGAGGGGCACAGCTTCGCAAACTATCGCCTGGCACCCCTTTCCGTGCAGGGTGTTGAAGGCCAGAAGGTGGGTCTCGACTCCGGGTGCTCAGGGAATGAACCAAAACTCCCACGGAGCGACAAAGGGCAGGAGCTGGGCGAGCACCCTGTAGCCGCTGTGCCACGACCAGCTGCCGGCGGGGAGCGGCGGCTGGGGCTCGCCACCCCCCCCAGTCTCCTGAGGCCTCCCTCCACAAGGGTAAACCGAGGGTGGGGCAGGACCGGGGAGGACGGGAAGGCGCCTGGACAGGGCAGGCCGGGCCTGGGTCGCAACGGCTGGGCCCACCGGGCTGGCTCCGGCCGGCGTGGCGCCGGGGAGAGCCGCGGCCGGTCCCGGCGTGGGGGAGGGGTGGTGAGTGTGGTGTCGCCGGTCCCGCCAGGTCCCGGGCGGTGCCTCGGAGCCTGAACCGAAAGCGAAAGCGGCGGGACGCGCAGGCGCGAAGACTGGTTTGCCTAACCTCTCCGCTCCCACTCTGCCCGGAGACTGATGACGCACAGACAATTCTGAGTGGCAATTGGCCGCGGGAGACGGGCTATAAAAGGCGGCGCGGCGGGCGGAGCTGTTTGTCTTCAAGGGCAGCAGAGCCGAGCGAATCCCAACCATGGGGATGGTGGTGGATCTGGGCCTTCTGGTGCTGGTGGCACTGGTCAGCCTGGGGCACGCTACTGGTGAGTGCCAGGGGGAGGGGTGGGGAGCAAGTAGCGTGGTGAGGGGTTCCCCCTCCCGGGGGGTGGGAGCTAGCTTCTTGGAGTCCTTCGGTGATGCTTCTGACCACCCTTACCCCCCTGTCCAGAGGCTCCGAAGGTGGAGGTGTACTCCCGCAAACACGCTACCAGCGGCGAGGAGAACACTCTCAACTGCTTCGTGAGTGGTTTCCACCCACCCAAGATCGAGATTACCCTGCTGAAGAACGGGGAGCCCATGGAGGGTGTGCAGTACAGTGACATGTCCTTCAACGACAAGTGGTATTTCCAGCGCCTGGTGTACGCACCCTTCACCCCGCAGAGAAGTGACGTCTACACCTGCAGGGTGGTCCATTCTGCCTTCACGGAGCCACAGTTCTACCGATGGGGTATTTGTCGTGTGCCTCCTCCTTCAATCTTTGCTGCCCTTTTGTGTGCTGAAGCCAGAGCTTGCTACTTTAGAACCGTGGTGTCTCTGTGCCTCCTTCTTGGGAATCAGGGTGGCCATCATGGGGTGGATTTTTAAGGTCTTGTGAAGGTGGAAAAGTTAACTTGGTTCCAGCTGGTCTGCTGCATGTATGTACCCATGAAAGGGTTCACCAGGGAAGACTTGCCTTGGTGTTACCTGTAGGTACTTGGTTGTGCTGTGTCTGATGACTCTTAGTGGGAAGATCTTCTAGGTGGACTTCCCTAGAAAGAGGTGGGTCCTGCAGTGGTACTTGGTGAATATAAAGAAGGCTACAGCAGTGGGGGCTGATAATGGTGACCCAGCCATCAAGGGCAGTTCTCTGGTTACTGCACTGGGGCTGGTTCCAGCGGGGGGGGGGGGTGTGTGTGCGCCATTTGCCTCCAAACCTGATTCTTTACCCTTCTTCCTTGCAGATCCAGACTTCTAAGCTGTGTCTGGGCTGATGATGGTGAGTTACATTGATGCCCCCACAACAAGGGGAACATGGACTGCTTTCTGCAAGGGGGAAGTGTGTAGCTTGCAGAGATGAGGAACAAAAGCAACAACTCAAGAACCTCTAAAATATATAATGTTGCTCTAACTGGGAGCAGGGCTGTTCCTACACCATTTCTACCCGCTCTTTGGGGACAGTACTTTGCCTACAACAGTCTCCTTTGTTCAAATAAAGGAGCCCCTTGGAGGATAACTTCCTGGTGTGTCCTTGGTGTGCCTGCCAGATACTGTCCAGAGTTGTCATGTATCCTCTAGTGGTGCTGTCCTCTGTCTGGTGAGGAGGAAGCGGACCTGAAAATCGTGGTGATTTAATCCTGTGGCAGGCAGTGTGTTGTCACTGAGCTGATGGGGGATCTCCAAGGTGCAAATTGGTGCCTTGCTCTCAAACCACTCTTGGTTTTACTCTGTGGTGTCTCACAGCCTGACATCTCCAGTGTCTTCAAAGTGATCTGGGCATAACTGGTCTGGATTTAGCAATTGGTTTAGTTTAACCCTTGATAGGGAAAAGAAAACTAAAGATTTGTGGCCCAGTTACTGTAGTTGCAATGCTGGCTAAAGTGCTTTAGTTATGTACCATGGTGGAGGCTGGATAATTACTAACTGTGCCTGAGACAAGTCTTGGCAAGACCTCACTTACAATGTCTCTCCTGTTGGACTGAGAGATGTTGCCAATGGCTTTTAGACTGAATTGTGAGTGAAACCAACTCTGTAAATCAGAAAAACTGCTTTGGGTGTTTTTTGGAAAGGTGTAGGTGGACCAGTGTCTTTTACTTCTCGCTCTGTAATGCTGCTATGATATTGGGGGCTGGGGAAAGGCTCAAGAAATCCTCTGGAGTTGGAGATGGAGGGATTGGAATTATATTTAGAATTTTTTTTTTTCTCCTAAAATAATAGCAAGTATGAACAGGATGACTGATGTTTCACCTCCTCTTCCCCTGTGCAGGTCTGAAAAATTGTCTTGCAAGTCAAAATCTTCTTGAGCTTCTGTCCTTTCTTCACACCTAACGCCTGCATGCGATGAAGAAAAACTACAGAAGAAATTCTGCAGCGATTGCTCATCATTAAAGTATCTCTAATGCAAAGCACTATGTGAGCTAGGCTTGTTTTTTGAGCACTTAGCTATAAATACCCACGTTACTGATTTAAAAAAAACCAAACCAAACAACTGTAGCTCTTTGATGCTCTGAATTGTACGGATTTCTTTTTATTGAAATAAAGTCAGAGGACTTTGGTGGGCTCCTTAAAATGTTTCTTCAGAGTCATATGATGACCTGAGCTGATGTCATGGGCTCCAATGGCTGCTGGGTTATGGGTGGATGGGGAGCACTGGGCTCAGTTGCACTTTTTTTGTCCAGTTGAGGAACACTTTTCCATTAAAAAAAAATAAAAAAAAAAGGGTTGATCTACTTGACCACAGACTTCTGTGTGGCTCTGAAAGTGAAAGGAAGGAAGAGAGCAAAGTTGGGGACATGGGGTCTGATCTTAAAGCTGGGTGAGAGATAAAAGAGAAATGGGTGGGATGTGGTATCTGCTTCAAGGGGGACTTTCCTGACTTAAGAACCATTTTGCTGGCTTACCCAAAAACTCAGTTCCAGGACCCTCCATGAGGGGCAGTTTGAAACACGTGTTGCTTCAGTTGCCGGTGCCTGAAGGACTTGGGAAGGGGCGCGCAGACCCGGGAAGGGGCCCTGCCCCTCTGAGGGGGGCACCGCACCGCGCCTGCGTCCACTGCCCCTCGCGGGCGGAGTTCGCCCTGCTTCCTTCAGGGGCTTCCCGCCGCCCCTTGGAGTTCGCCCTGCTTCCCTCAGGGGCTTCCCGCTGCCCCTCGGAGCTCGCCTGGCTTCCCTCAGGGACTTCCCGCCGCCCCTCGGAGCTGGCCCTGCTTCCCTCAGGGGCTTCCCGCTGCCCGTCGGAGCTCTCCCTGCTTTCCTCAGGGGCCTCCCGCCGCCACCGCCGCCCCTCGGAGCTCGCCCCGCCCGCCGCCCCTCAGGACACCGCCTCCTCCTCCTCCTCCTCTTCCCGCAGCAGCTTCTCCGCAGCGATGTTCCGAGGCCACCGCGCCTGGTTCTCGCAGAGCGTCAGCCCGGGCCCGCGGGAGCTGTGGGGTGAGGGGGGGGCCGCCACCACTCCTCCACGGAGCAGAGCATGGGTTTGGCAGGTCCCGCCAGTGCCACCGCAGTGGTCCCCCCAGTGCCAGGACAGGCCAAGGTGTCCCCAGACTTGGGAAAAATCCAGACACGTCCTCAATCGGGTTGGAAGGAAACCCACAGCTGTGGGGAGGGAACCCATCCCAGCTCCCACTTCAGGGCCTGTCCCTTCTGCCCCACAACTAGTCTGGGCAGCTGTCCCCATCCTGGGCCACCTTGAGGTAGGGACCCGTTGGGGGCATCCACCTTCCTCCTGACCCCCGTATCTCCCCCCCTGTCAGCGGCCGGCGGCGGGGGGCTCACGCACTGGCGAGACGCCGAGTACCTCTTCAGCAGCGATGCCGCCCACCCGGACACCCGCAGGTGGGCTCTGTCCCCTCGCTGTGCTGCTCTCCATGTCACCTCTCTGCCAGCAGTACCCTCCCTGCTTGGGAGACACCCGCAGCCATGTTTCATGCACACATTGAGCCCTCTCCATGCGACATCTGGAAGGAGACAGATCAGTGAAAGGTTTTGATGTATTTAATGGATGCAGACATCCTTTAGAAGTCAGGAGTGTTTGTAAAGTTTTAAAGACCTTTTCTAAAGGTCTGCTGGGGTTTTACTGCTCGGGGGAGTCTGAAAACTCACACTGACACTAAAACGTAGGTAGACAAACCAGGAAACAGCTGCAGAAATGATCCGCGCGTTAGGCTCCGATGTCCATCAAACTAATCGTGGGGGTTTTCTTGCTACCTTTGAGTTGATCTACTGGAAAACTTGGGGTCTAAAACAGAGGCGAAACCACCCCCAAGGAAGGAACCTTAAACCATAACCTGAAACTTAAATCCATACCCTTAAACCCAGGAAACAGTATTTTATTCCCCTCTAAGGAGGGTGAGCATTCTCCACCCACCTTCCCCCACTTGGCTGTAGTGCTGCCACTGTCTTGGGGACTGGGAGCCTGAGTGGGAGCCAGCAGGGTTAAGAATAAATAAATCAAACTCACTCCTTTTCCCCCTCCCCTCAGTCTCAACTAGAGGGCAGAGTGCAGAGTGGTGCCAGTTAGTTGCCAAAACTATGCGTTTACATGGTCCCTGAGGTCCTTCCTCCAGGCTGCCCTCAGGAGGGACCGGAACGGGATGTTGCTGGTAGTCTCATAGTTAGAAAATAACAAAAAATTAGGTGCTTTTGGCAAAAATATCAGAGTGGGTCAGTTTAAGGACAACATCGCTCTAAATGTTTTGGTTTGTGGTCTTTTTTCTTAGGCTTATCTTCAGAAACCAGCTGTCTTGTTCTCTTCCAGAATACACGAGAGCCTTGACTACCTGGAGGGCAGAGCTACGGTCTTCCATTCCCGTTACCTCTCGGCAAGGGTGAGCACCGGTGCAGGAGCAAAGATGTCGGTGACGCTGGGCCACTTTGTCCTGCCACCCGCCTGCCTGCAAGAAGGTCAGGGTAAAGAAAAAACCATCAAGGTTTTGCTCCCCAGGGTTCCCCTGGTGAGAGCAGCTTTTTGGGGGTGCAAGGAAGAACTTCCAGCTACTTCTGCTCTAGGAATTTTCTTCTGCTGGGAGAGTTTCTTTGTCCCCATAGAAGGATGATGCTCCATCTATTGTCATAGAATCATGGAATGGTTTGGGTTGAAAGGGACCTTTCAAGCTCAGCCAGTCCAACCCCCCTGCACTGAGCAGGGACATCTGCAACTAGAGCAGGTTGCTCAGAGCCCCAGCCAACCTCACCT
>WTSP01001577.1:0-42782 GCA_025331215.1 Actenoides lindsayi | reverse complement strand
AAAATTAGTAAAGAACGGTTATTCCTATTCCTCATCTTTGCCTGAAAGCCCCTTAATTTCAAATTATAAGCATTCGGGGTGGGTGTGTGTGTGTGTGTGTGTGTGTGTATTTTCCATTATAAAGGGGGGCTCCTGCCTTCCTTGGCAGATTCCTGTCTTTCAAACCAAGACACATGGATTCAGCAGACTGTAGCAACAAGCTGTTCAAAAAGCTGGACTAGTGTCACCCTAAAGAAGACACTGATACGGGTTAGCCCATGGGAGTGCAGCCAAACAGGAAAAACAAAGCAAGAATCCACTGTTCTCAGAAATGAGCAGGCAAATCACTCTAAGTGCTGGAGAAGGCGGTCTCCAGTGTCTGGCACTCTGACAGTGGCTATGGCACCCACCCTTCTGTCACAAACCTATCTCCGTCATGTCAGAAAGGGGTTCCGTAACCATGGCCTGTTTAGATGATGAGCCTGGAGGAGACCCAAGGGCTCAGAAGACCCTCAGTCCAACTAGGTTGTCAAGGCACTGATTGGAGAGCCAGGACCAGCCCATGGCCAAGACCATACACAGGACCTTGTGGCTGGGATGGAGTTTGAGAAGGTTCCCAGGCATGAGGTGAGCTGGACACACAGTCCTGTGGCCATGGAAAACAGGCCCAGGATGATGGGAACCTGCGTACTGGGCATGTTCCAGGGGGCCTAGAACCCATGCAAGGTAGGATGGTGTCTCCAGAAGTGCTTCACCTGGTTCTGGAGCTGCCTGAAGTGCTGGTGGTGACCCCCTTGTCATCTCCACAGTCTGATAATGGCCATCACACTCATCCATCATTTTGTGTGGCAGTTCTCTGTGCCAGCATGAAAATCCCAGTGTATGCCATCACGGGCAGGAGGGACCACACAAGATGGAACTCATTGGCACAATTCACAGAGTTTCCCATACATCTTCTGTTACCATTAACATTTTCCCAGCCTGTGTCCTCATCTCAGCCTCACCATTTCCTCAGGAAGGCTGCACCTTCACTCATAATCTAGCCTAAATTTTCTCAGAGGTGTCAGCTGTACTTGTCACTATGAAGGCTGCACGCTGGTCTCCAAGGATGCTCAGGCAGGAGGGAGTGCCGAGTTCACTCCAGCCTCTCTGTGCCAGAGACGTGATTCACACTGCCCATAATATGGTGGGAACATGTTCTTCCTGGTCCAGGCTGGTGACAACCCTGTGCTACCAGCTGGGCTGAACCAGCTTTCCCAATCTCAGTACACTAGAGTGCCCAGCTTTTTTTGAAATCAAATTTCAGTTTGATTTCAAAGTTGACAGTGTTCTGCAGGTGTAGCAAATGTTCTAAAGCTTGCTGCTTTCCAGAGTGATACGGTGTTAAATAACTTTCCAACAACATATGTGTAGGTAACTGCTGCTGCTTCAGCTCAAAAAGCAGTTGGCTTTTGGAAAGTTGTTTTTCATATTCTGGTTGCAAAAGCAAATCCTCACTTGCAGTGAGTTGACATGTCCCTAAATGTCACACCCAGGGAGAAACAGCAAAGCTCATGGAGGGTGTTCAAGCCTAGGGTATTTGCTCAAAACCAGCTGCCCTGTCTTAGCCGTGCCTGTGCTAAACCACTGGTGGGTTTTTTTTCTCTTGTGGGCAAATAATTTACTGTAATATAGTGATTCCAACCACATAAAATTAACTTCCTTGTGGTAAAAGGAAAAAAAAAAAAAAAAAGATTAAATGTCTCTATCTTTCCATGTAGGTCACATGACCAGAGTTGTTTGTAAAATGTTGAAAAACTAGTTTGAGGTGTACTCAGTGCCAAGTGCTGTACATTTCCGTATTCTCCCTCCCCTCCTATCGCTCACAAAGATGCCAAAAAAGACAAGGAAGTTTGCTTCTTTTTTTTTTTCAGGGAGTGGATTTTATTATTTTTTTTTCACTTTAAAGTAGCACTTCTTAAATCTAATCCTTTAAGACCTTGGTGCTGTCCTAGTCCGAATCCCAAAAGGAGCAGCCTGAGAAGAATTTGTACGAAAGCCAAAATGTGGAACAAA
The DNA here is from genome assembly GCA_025331215.1 of Actenoides lindsayi. Taxonomy (NCBI): domain Eukaryota; kingdom Metazoa; phylum Chordata; class Aves; order Coraciiformes; family Alcedinidae; genus Actenoides; species Actenoides lindsayi. Next base: position 40,748 of record WTSP01001577.1, on the reverse strand, counting down.
GTCACTTAATCAGAAAGTGCCTCAAAAACCCATGCCAGGATGAAATCCAGGTTTTAGTTACCTAAATGAAATTAAGAAATGCTAGGTGAGCTTGCAAGGAGATCGCTGTGCAGCCCATATCTTCTTGTGCAAGTATCAGTGTAGTTCCCTGCTCTTTTGGGATAGCTATGCACCCTTGGAGCTGGGCTGCAGACTCAGGCAAAGGCAAGGTGGCTGCAACTGGTGAAAACCCACCTGCTGGGAGCAGTGAGGAAGGCATTGGATTAGATTGTTGCTTGGGAATTTGGTCCTGAATAAGGAGTGATGGGCATGAAGAAATTAGGGATTCTGAGATGGCACAGTGCCGAGCAGGACTTGCTTTTACTTCCCAACTACAAATTACAGCATTTTCCCATGATTTCTTATTCTGTGAGCAGCAGGCTCATGTGAGTTGTGCTTGAAGCTGCACCTGGGGTTTCAACTGCTTCAGAGCTCTGGCTGGAGCTAACCTTGGCAGCTGGTTAGTCTGCTGCTTCTGGGCAGTGGCAGTGCTTTTGAATGCTGAAGGCATGCTGACACCTTGCTCAGCTGAAGTCTTTGTTACTGGTAAAGCTTTGGCTGAAGCACTTATTCATGGGTGAAACTCAATCCTGTTGTGGAACCCAGCCTGAGGTCTGTGCTCTGCTGAAATTCTCTTCTGCTCTACGTGAGAAAAGAGTGACACCACAGGAAAAACACATTGCTGATTAGAGTGTAGCTACTGGGCCTGCTGCAGTACCACGGGGCCAGGGGATGGCCAACAGCATTGCTGGGACACCTCAAGAGGAGGTATACGATCATGGGGCACGACACAGTCCTCTCAGGCTGTAACACTCCACTGTGTGGATACAGGGGTGGTCAGTCTGTGTTTTGGAAGAGTTTAACGCTTTGAATGGTAGCAAGAAACTACCCAGCTAGTGTTAGTGTTTCCAATAAAATTAACAAATTTATCAGGGGTTTGGTGTCGTTTCATCTTCACTTACTCTAAGGGAATGTTTGAGTCTTTCACAACCCTCCCCACTACCCAGGGTCGCTCGTCAATCGGGTGGTGACAGAGGGGAAGCCTGGACAGATTACATGATGCTAAAGGGCAAGGCTACTGGGCGTTCTCTTGCTTGGATATGTCATTGGTGACTTCATTGTTGATGAGGTGCTGGTGGTCCCCAACATTTTGTCTGCCAGAGCCCTCCTGAGTGCTCTGCCAAGCTCTCAGCAACAAGTGCCTGCATGGCGCTGCTTGGATGCTAACATTGCAGTGACTGACTAGCTGTGTCCCTCTGCATCCTGCACAAAGGCTGGTGAGCCAAGGGATGTGTCTGACTGGAGCAAAGCCAGACCTTGAGGGAATCCTTAGCTTATCCACATGGCCAGAAAGCCCTCCAGCAAGGAACAACAAAGATGAGAAATAAGGATGCCCTGTGTACAGCAGGGGTTTTTTTTTTTATGCTTCAGGAAGATCTGGCTTACCTGTGGCTTCCCGCTTCTGAAGATTGTAGGCCATGGCTGAGCTAATGCTGAACTTCAGTGACATTGCAAAAACATGCAAGAACAGGCTCAAAGTGCACCTGGCTGGCAAAAATTACCTGTGTGTGATTGAAAAGAGGTTAAAAAAACCAAACCAAAAACTAATCAACCTTGCTTCAAAGTGAAATGGCAAATGTGAGCAACCAGACCATAAAAAGTGACACAGCTTCCTTCAGTATGGCAACCACCCTACACACCAGCTGCGTGCAGAAATGCTGGAACAGTCAGAGTGGGCACAAAGCCACAACCCAAGTTTGTGATCATGCCTCTCCTAATGCCCCGGGGAAAGGTATCTGTGGGGAGCACCAGGCAGATGGAGGTCAAGTCCCAGAGCCTGCCATGGGACAGAGCATTGACTGGCACAGCCTGATTAGATGGAGATGTATGTCACCATGTTGGGAAGACGTGTCCATTTGGCACACATGGGACAAGCTGGTGCACATCTGAGCATTCCCCCCACAAAGTTTTCTGGTGAAGACTTGGTCCTTGACTGCTCACCTCCCACATGCATGATCTGCAGTTTTGCCCAAGTGAGGACTGTGAGGCAGAGCTGCTGCCTTATTTGATTAGGCAACCAGTGTACTCCAGTCCTGGTCTTCCAGATGGAGATAAAAAAATATCTGATGTAACTAATCAGCTTGAAAGGAAATACTTCTTATGAAAGTCCTTCTATAGTACTAAATTTCTAAACATTTCCGTAGTCTCTGCTCTTTGGAGTCTTGAATGACCATAATTGCATGGCACAGCCTGCCTTTGTTCTAAGAGGGAAGGATTTGGTGCCTTTTCCATTCCTTAGCTTGCAGCTTCTCCCTGCAACACCCCTCTGACTGTTTTGTTGCCAGGCAGGACTTGGACCTGAGACTCAGTCAAGTGTGATTCAGCATTTAATAGACACACTGGAGCATAAAACTTGGCTTTGCTGACTTTTAGATGCACAGGAGAGGTAGTTTCTCTTGTTATGAGGTAGGTCTGGGGTTTATTTATTTTACAGGTCAGCATGATGGGCCAGTTTTGTGGCTAATAGGCATTTAGTGAGCAGAGAGCTCAGTAGATGCTCAGGATCCAGCCAGATCAGAGATGTTAGGGGTGTAACACCAGCCACAAAGAAGGAGATGGGGTACTGCATATACCTTTTCAGATAAACCAAAAATGCATTTTGCATATGCTTTGACCTCTAGTGCTTATATAAATGAGATGTTGCAATATCAGAGTGGTGTTAATCCACTTGAATTTCTTGTTAGACTGTTTATATTGTAGCTGTATCACAGTTGTGTTAATGGGTGGTGCTTCCTGAAGAAGGTCAAAACTGGTTTTTATCGATTTAGGTCAGTATCAGCCAGTGAAGTGCATGTCTGCTCTTCGAGATCATCAAGAAAGACATTCAGAAGGGCATGGGATCGACTTGGCAGTGTGCTGAGTTGTCACAGTGCCCAAGGTCTCAGCAGAGCTCCTGACATTCCCAATGCAGCAAGGTCATCTTGAAAGCACAGTTGCATTTCTCTGGTGTTGCTTATGTTAGTATCCTGAGAATGACTTGCATATTTCAACCTTACAATGTGTTAATCATTAATAGAGATCTTACAAAACTGGTCAGAAACCAGCAGTCTAGCAAAAGAAAAAAAAAAAATAAATCTTGTAAAGTGTCTGCTTAGAAAAAAGCTGCATAGATTGATTTTAATCTTGGGTAGCTTGGATAAAGGGAAAGAGGAAGGAGCCAGAAACACATTTCAGTGTGGCACACTTGGAAAATGTTTTTGTGAAGGGCATGCTTCACGTCTAAACACCTGTAAATGGCCGTGGTTTGTTGGTGGTTTCTTTCTCATCCAAGTGGAGGTAGGTGGACCTCTAGTGAATGGAAAAGTCAGCAACAAATTGCAGGGAAGACATTAGTCTTCTGGTGTGACCTGATGATCTGTCTGACAGGCAAAGTCCTTTATGTGGCTATATCTCCTTGAAAGCTGTTTTTAGCATCGTGTTGATTACCCATTCCCTGAGCCAGACAGGTTGACCTGGTAATGGAAGTGATTTCTGAGACACAGACTCCTAAACCAAACCTGCAACATTTATCCAGGGAAGACAGGCAAAATTAGGTGACTCTATCCCCATACCCAAATCCTACCAAAAATTTTTTTTCAATGTATTTTCTTTCCATTTCCTTACACAACATAAGACTAGGGAAGCCTCTCATGAGTATCATTTGGGAAACCCAAGGCATATTGGCATTCTTACTGGATTATGAGAAATGATGCTAGAAGTAGGAAGTTGCATGCACTTCTGCTTTCTTATGAAGGATATAAATGCTTATGTAGCATTTATTGTGGTCTCCTTCTCTTTCGGATTAGTCACTACCAGCACTAGTCCCTGCTTTGGTGGACAATATCTCTCCCATGTCTTTGCCTCAGTTTACCTCTGCTTGCTCACACTGCTCTTCTCTCCAGACATGGTATTTGCAGCAAATTTTCTCTGTGTGGACTTACACCAAGGAAGTATCCAGGGATTATGGCGGACTGCAAATACTGCCAAGAGGTGCAGCTTAGCTTTCTGTGCATCTGAAGAGTGGAGCATGCCAAGATGAAAACAACATGCCAGTCTTCATCACTTCTGCCCTGCAGAAGAACATGCAACAGAGATGCAGGGGTTTTGTGTGCTAGGTGGATGGAAAGCACAGAGGCATGGCAGCTTCAGCTCCATGCACATCCAGGCATTGACTCTAAACTGGACGTGAAAAAAGATTTAGACTGATCAGAGGCTAATGATGGAACAATGGGGAGATGCCCAGTGTGTCTGCTGGGAAGGTCACTGTCCTCTGCAGGTGGTGGGACAGGGTAACCAGTGGGACAGTGCATCTCCCTTCCCTGCAGGGGCCTGCAGGGATGCAGGCTGCAATGCCTCACTCCCCTCCTGCCCCAAATACCCTCGCTCCAGCTTGGAGGAGAGTCCAGCCTTGTCAGAGTGGCTAAAGCTGGCAGTGGGATTTTGCAATGAAATAACAATCTCCAGTTTTGAAGAATGCTTTATTCACTACATCCTAGAAATGTACCGTAAATGGAGCAAGAACTAAATAAACTCAGAGGCTTCTGACAGTACAGAGAACAGAGATACAATAAAACACCTAAAATATCAGCTCTTTTGAGAGTAAGGCACACTAGTTTGGCATTTGTGTTGGTTTTTTTTTTTCTAATAGATATTTTTCCTTTTTTTAATAGTTTGTTCTTAACCTAAAGATGTTCACATTTCAAGTTATCAGATTTACCTCAGTAGTAGTGTATATGAAATGTTTTATGGGTGGGAGGCTCAGCATGACCCAGCTTCTTGCATCCCCATGTCTTGCTTGCATCCCTGCATCCTGCCTACAGATCCTGCCTGTGCCCCCAGTTCCTGCCTGCTCCTGCCTGTCCTGCCCTGGTGCCTGTGGCACCTCAGGATTTGCTCTCCTTGGCTCCTTTCTCTCCCTGCGACTTTTGCAAGTGGCAGGACCCTGGTACTGCTGGCAGTGAGAGGGTGAGTGGGAAGGGAGCCATCACCCTTCATCCCTCCTCTGTGGGTCAGCTGTGACATGGGGCTGAAAGGGGCCAGAAGAGACCCAAACCACTAGACTGCCTTTTCCCAACCCCGAGGGTGTTTGCGGAGAGCTCGTGGACCCACGGCAGCATTTAGTGTTGAGCTGCACAAGGCCTTAGCTGGAGGAGGCTGCACCCAGCTCCCGGTTGGGAGCTTCCCCCTCAGGCCTTTGCCCAGTCTGCTTCCTTTCACCTTGCAACAGGGCAGGACCTTGGGGCTAAGGTCTGGGGACACTTTCAGAAGCGCAGGGACAGACAACAAAAGTCTCTCAGGAAGGGGCGCAGAGGGGCAGAGACTGACCTAAGGGTTAACCTCACAGTGCTTTTGCTGTCCAATCGGCAGGGTTAAGGAGAGCTGAGCTTGGCCGAGCAAGAGCACCTAAAAATCAACTGCTCAGTTTTGAGACAAGGAAAACAAATGTATTAATATGTCGCTTAACTGAGCTGGATGTGGTCTGGAAGTGGTTCAGTTGTCAAAATATACTCTACTCAATATGAAACCCCCCCCCTTCGTCTGGTACGTAGACCACAAAAAGTAAAGGAACATTGTTTACTCATTCCCTGCTTCTCATTTCATGTCACTGGAGCTGTGTTTGCAGGGCTGATGCACTTCATATAACGGGCAAGATGTTTCTTTACTGTTTTACTGTATTTTACATTCACCACACTACTAAATAAAAGCCTTTAAACAGGCCACAAAACACTGCAATAATATATTTACTTCTTAATAAAACAAACTTTTTTTTATAACATTGCAATAAAAGGTTTCTGTTTTGCGGCAAACCACATACCATGTAAATTTGCAGCATAAAATGACTTTAAAAACGTATATTAAATGATATTTACAAGCTCTATGTCTTAAAATCATTGGGTCTAATTGCTCCCACCCCTGATGTGCATGTACAACTCCAGCTGCGGAGAAGGGGAAGGCTGGGAGGGAGATTAGCCCTGTTTCACTAATTCCAGTATCACTACCACCCCTAGTACCTTGGAAATTTCTCACGGAACACGATAGAGCGATGGGTAAGTAACGCTACGCGTCCTCTTGGTGAAAGCGCGCCTACTCTTGCCGACAGCAGCATACATTCTCAGTCACTACAACATATACTTCAAAGAATAAAATAAAGAGCGTTGAAGAAGAGCCTAAGCCTTATACTGGATGAAGATCTAAGTCAAGACACCTCGTGCGAAATATCAACTACTCGTTTTTTGCACGTGCTCCAACTATGAGTAGCTTCAATAAATAGAAAATCCAGTTGTTAAGGAGAACTTGGAGCCTTTCCTTTACTTAACACAAGCCTGAAAATCACACTGTGAAGAGGTTTGTGTGAGGAGCCTTTTTTTTTTTTTTTTTAACCTCTTTCTCCCACACAGGCAATATTAGTTACTTCTGATTTCCAGTAAGAACGAGCAGACTGTATTAATGCCAGCACAAAAATGCAGAGGTCTTGCACATTTTTCAAATTGCACTTTCCAGTATAATTTTTTAAATAAGATACTTGTTGTTTTTTTCTTTTTCTTAAAAAAAAAAAATATCTAAGGTATGTATTCTTTAAATATTGAATATATTCTTCAAAATATATTGTTAAAACTTTCCCTAGCTGCTTAGGTGTGCTTTTTAATATATAGCTGATATATTATTAAAGGCACTACAAAATAGACATCTCTGGAGTGCAGAAGTTACTAAAAAATAACCTTCATACCACAAATATATTGAAAATATAACTGCTAAATAATAATAAAAAAAGACCCTATGCAACCCCCCTAGGATGCGTATAAATGCACGTCAGCGGTGGGCTGGATGCACTGAGGTCCCTTAGAAATGTACGAATACAAGTGTGTTAAATTTTAAAAATAGCCTAAAAAAGTTAGTGAAAACTTCAAGCATAGAAAATATTTTGAACACGTTTTTCTATGACATTCTTCACTTTCTGCATCAGTTTACTGAGCCCAAGTGTTTACTCTTTCGCAGACGGTCCTTTCTTCATAAATAGTAAAGTGTTCCTTCAGTGTGCGCTCCTCCGCTGTCCTCCTCTGCCAACAGTCTCAGTACGTCTGGTAGACGTCGTGGATGGGCACCTGGATAGTGGCGGCCGGGAAGGCCGGGGGAATGTAGCCGGCGTACCCCCCGTAGGCGGCGGCGGCGGCGGCGGCGGCAGCGTTCTTCTGTAGCGTGGCTATTGTCGCTGTTGCCGTGGTGGGCGCCGCGAACGGCACGTAACTTGTCCCGTAAATCCCGGCGGCGGGGATCCGCTGCACGTTAGGAGCCATGGTGTATACTGGCGTGATGGGGCGGCCCTGGAAGGGAAGCATCGTGCTTAAATTACGGTAAGATCACACAGTATTTGTGAGGTACAGTAATATCCGCTGAATTGCAAAGCCCCTAGAAGGGAAGGTGATAACAAGAGGGGAGGCAGAGTGCAACATGTTGAATGAGAGTTAAGTTCTCTCCCTCCCTGATCTGAGTCCCCGTAGCTGGGGGAGCAAGTGTCCAAACTGCAGATGTCTAAGACAGGTCGGATGAACTGCAGGGCTATTGGTCACCGTAACATCCTCGACAACATCTCCGGAATGGGAGCAGGGCAAGAGGCCAGGCTTTCCCCCCACCCTGCGTATTCAGAGCAGCACATATGGGAAACAGGATGTATGGAAAGGAGGAGGCGTGGAAGCCTGATTTCTGTTGAGCTCACCTGGAAGGGGGGAGGTGTTGAGACAGCTGGTATTACAGCTGCAGCCGCAGCTGCCGCAGCGGCTGCTGCGCTGGCCGGGTCCTGCTGGACTGCTATAGGGTTGATGATGTGCTCAACGGTGTGGATTTTCCCGTCTTCCATCATCTTGGCTGGTGGTGCAGCCTGAAACATGGAGTACTGGGCACCGATGGCAGGGATGGCCACTAGGAGAGACCAGACACATCAAGTGTGCTTGGAGAGGTTTTCCAGGACCTCACCTCGAAGAGTCCCTCCCTCCTGGTTGCACAAGCTCTCCCGCAGCAGTTCCCGCACTGCTTTCATCAGGATTGGTAGCCCTATGTGCCAGCAGGGAACCTGTGGCCCCTCTGCCCTCTACACGGGTGGGAGCACTGAGGCTGATGCACCAAACTGATGGGCTCGGTGCTGCCTGATCTGCTCAGCATATTCCCCCGTGCTCCTGGCACAGCTATCCCAGGGCCAGAGCCCTGCTGGGAATTGAGAGCTCTTGCCCAGATTTACACAGACTCTTCTGACCACCATTGTCCTCCCCCCTGGCCAAGAGTGTTGCCAGAGCACAGGGACAGATGGGAGCATGTACTGTCCCTGTGAGGTTCCCACTCCAGCTGATGAGATCAAGGGATGTGTAGCTGCTATAGTCAGAGTTGCTTCAGTAAAGAAAAGTGTGGTTTGTACTGCAGAAGTTCCAGGCAGCAATCAGTCCAGTCTATATGCCATCCTTCAGCCAACTCTGTGAAATACCACTTCATTTATTATTATGCATTTCACGGGTCTGATTTGGCAAAATATATTTTATCCCATCTCTTTGCTACAGCATCAACCTATTTAATAATTCCAAAAACCTGAAATCGATCTTTAGAGAATTCTCCCTAAGGACAAAACTGAACCATGCAAAATAATTAAGAGCTATGGTCTTTCAAAAGGAAAATGCTCCAGTGAGAATTGTGGGGTACAGAAATGGTGAGTTTGTGCATGGTCCAAAATGGAACTTCATGGCACTGCTTAGGGAAGAAGTGTGCTTTACTGAACATGCCTAATAATGACAATAACTGGACATGAGCCAACCCAGAAAGACAGCGGCATCCTGGGCTGCAACGAAAGAAAAGTGGCCAGCAGGTCGAAGGAGTTCCCCTGTACTCCACTCTGCCGAGACCTCACATGGAGTACTACATCCATCAACACAAGACAGACAAGAACCTGTTTGAGTGGGTCCAGAAGAGTTCCACAAAAATGATCAGAGGGCTGGAACACCTCTCCTGTGAGGAAACACAGAGAGTTGGGGTTGTTCAGCCTGAAGAGGAGAAGGCTCTGAGGAGACCTTATTACAGACTTCAGCACCTAAAGGGCGCTTGTAAGAAAGATGGGGACAGACTTTTTAGTAGGGTCTGTAGTGATAGGTCAAGGGGTAACAGTTTTAAACTGAAAGAGGGTAGATTTAGATTGGACATAAGGAAGAAATACTGTATGATGAGCGCAGTGAGACACTGGAACAGGTTGCCCAGTGAAGTTTGGGATGCCCCCTCCCTGGAATTGTTCAAGGCCAGGCTGGATGGGGCTTTGAGTAACCTGGTCTAGTGGAAGGTGTTCCCATCCATGACAAGAGGGATGGACTAGCTCATCTTTAAAGGTACCTTCCAACCCAAACAGTTCTGTGATGGTATGATTTCCATCATTGCCTCATAGCACACACTTCAGCATTCTGCTTGTGAGCTTTACAGCAGTAAGATTATTCACAAGGAAAAGGAGATTAATCAATAAATGATGGACTAAGAGGTGATGTTGGCATCTATGGGAAGTGCAGCTGGTAAGTAAGCAAAATATGCACATGGGTTTCTTTCACTGGGTTAAAACTTTGCAATGTGGAAGTGCAATTCTGCCTGCAGGAAGGATGAGTGCCAGCAAGAAGTACTCTCATTCCTGAAAACTGCAACAAGGGACCTATCAGATATTTTTCAGGCAGAGGTGTTTCCACCACCAGTGGACTACTACTGTTTCCTCAGAGGCCTCCACCCATGAGCTTTCCCAGTTCTCCTTCCAGACCTAGTCCACCTGGACAGCTCAAAGCAGTTTTATCATGGGTTTAAACAACCTGCATAATTTCTCACTGAAGCAGAGAGCTCATGTGCCCCATTCTGCAGTAAGTTCTGGCAGAAAAGCAGTAACATCCAGCTGGGGTATTGGGGTGGCCTCTCAGGAGTTTTCTAACCATTTGCAAAGAAATGAGCTTTAAGGTTGTTCTAAATGGTAGGAAACTCTGCAGAGTCAATACACCTCTACTTCTCCATTCTCGTAATGTGCTTTCAGAGTCATAGCCTTTTGATAACAAAGGTAGGTCTTGCAGAAGGTACCTCTTACTAGATCTTCCTATCTGGTTGGGGAAAACAGACTGGGTGCTTCTGTGCTCAGAGGCAGTGCTGGAACCATATGAGAGGGGAAGAACTGATACAGAAATCTGAATCTCAACATGCTTCAAGTGCAGACATATTTAAACTTGAGCTTCAGGCTTTCGTTTGGCAGGTGAATGAATTGCAGACACCACTAACAGGCGTGCATTTCAAAGCCCACTTTTCAAGCAGCCTTTAGAAATACCTGGGACTTCTGAAGTGTCTTTACAAACACACATAGCGGTAATATTTCCTGACTGTGTGTGGGTAGTTTTCTCAGAAAGTCTGATCTTCCTCTGAAAACAGCTCTAATCTTAACAGCCTTCCTTTGTCTCTAGACCTCTTTTCATATCATCTCATCCAGCTGTTAGGAAGAACTCCTCACAGCCTTCCTTAGATGCAAGCTGTAGTTTCCACTGACAGTATGGAGCATGTTTTGGGAAATCACTGCAGCTCTGTTATAAACACTGATGAGATCCTGCAGTTACAGTTTGCTTGGAGAATGGGGCTTGTCCCCATTACCTGCAAGGACCTTCTTCCTTAGGCTGCTTTTCCAAACAAGAAAAAAACCAGGTTCTTGAGGAATTTGGGGCTTTAGCCTTCATCCCATTCACCTGGGAAGGAGAAAGGCTAGATACTCGGCGGAGGATGTAGCAGAAGGTGGCAATCCCTGCCCCAGCTCTATGGCTGGGTCCTCCCAGCCCAGCAGAGCTGAGAGCTCTCTTATAGGTGCTGCATCACTCAACCTGCACCCAGGGAGTCCCTGCATTGGTCCTTCCCCATGCTGCTGATCATGATGGAGGAGCTTGCCTCATCCAGGAACTTTCCTGCAATAGGAAAGCCCTAGGTCCTTTTCCCAGCCTTGTAGCTCCAAAGAAATATGAACTAAGGATGGGAGAATTCTAGTCTGCCTGGACATCTGGAGCGGGAATCTCCCAGGGTGAAATTAGCATTGAATAAATCAAAAGAGAGGAAGATTGCTCTTAGTCACTATGCTCTAGTGTACATGACTAAATGGAGAGGAAAAGTCTGCTTCCTCCTGAGGAGGTCCAAAAGGGGACAGAAGGGTTTGGTACAGCTTCAGCTCTTTTGTCTTTGACCTGAAGAGCTCCCAGATGTTCATGTCCCTTGTCCTGTTGTGTGCCTCTTGTTTGCAGAAAGTCAGGGCCAGGAGGCATCTGTCACAAGGGAGTGCTGAGCCCTAATCCTGGAGCTGTCCCCACTGCCACAGCTGTGGGCTGGCCCTGGAGCGGTCCCCATGTCAGGCACAGGGAGCAAGTCTGGAGCAGGGTCTCGCCCATCATCTCTGCTTTCCTCACCTGATTGCACATACTAACCTGCACCGGGCTTAATGGCCACTGGATTGACTGCAGGTAGCTCCAAGTTGGGTACCAGCTCGTATCCTTTTTCTTGCTGTTTTCCTTTGCCTTCATGGTATCTGCTGTAGATGCCACGGCCAGCGGAGTATCCCCCCAGGTAGGAGCCCCTGGGGCCTGGGGCTCTGTTGCCAGCTGCACCTCGTCCTCTGCCTCGTATGCTGCCTGCTTATGATAACAACATAGGAGAGGATGGTGAGTAACAGAGAGCAACAGCCCCGTGGGAAGCACAAATGGCCCCAGGCTGAGACTGGAAGGCATGTGCTTAGAAATGAGGCTGCTGAAGTTTGATCTGAGTCTTAATGACCTTGCTTAGGAAAACAGAGAGTTTGGCCTTAGAAGCATCCAGTGCCTATACAAGTTTTGCTTGTGATGTTTCTGACCATACATTGACTAATTGTTTATACTCTCATGGCCAGTCTTATGGGTATAACGCACTCAGAAGAGAGAGAAGGGCTCCTCCAGTAGCAGTAGGATCTAGCTTCTGCTCTCAACAATCCTCCAAAGGAGACCCAGTCTCTCAGCTGGCTGTGATGGAACCCTTCAGAAATGGTCTGAAGTTGTACAGGGCCTTTAACCAACTTTGTTCCACCGTTGCATATATTTTTACTAGTGTTGTTTGTTTTCTCTGCTATCTTATTAGCGATATGAACATACCTCAGGTCCAAAAATATTGTCTTTATTTATCTTAGCAACTCCATGCACCCTATGATGACCTAACTGAGTATTTAGACTGTTGGTTAACTCCCTTGTAGTTCTTTGCAAGCGCAAATCTGGAAACTGAGAAGCAGCTGAAATTCTTGATCAGACAGGGTTTAAAATATCTCTTGGTTCATGTGAGTGCTTTAAGCATATGTTCATGCTAAACTGCCTGTTATATGGAAATACAGATTAAATTTCAGGAAACTGTAATTCTTGTAACTACAGGATAATTGTAATTACAGCACCAATTATAGCTGCTAGGGGTTTTTATGAATAACTGATTTTTGGTTAATTTTTAATGACTGTAACCAATAACTAATTAAGGTATACATAATAAAACAATTACTTGCACTCATGTGATTCCTTCTGCTCGTGGTTCTCAAATGGCTATATAAGGACACAGCGCTACTATCACTGTAATGTGGAGGGTAAAGGACATCTGGAGAGCTCCCAGCTGAGGCTTTCCCTGACATCCCTCCCTTTGGCTGACCAAGTCACCTTACTCACATCTCCAGGAGAAGGCAAAGGGAGCGCTTTGTCACAATCTTTAATACCTAGTATCTAGCTCTTTGGAAGAAGGCATCAGAACCTGGAGTCCTTGGACTTGCTCAGACTTGGTACAGCACTCATAAAAAACAGATCCCTCTCTTCCCCATCCTATGCTTGGTCCGTTAGCTCATTCTTAACCATATTTTGATGCCTCCTTCATCCTAACCTGTACCTTAGCAGTTATTTCTAGATAAATGCACTCTGTATGGTGTATACATTAAAATAAGGCCAAACAGAAATATGGCAAAAAGACCTATAAAAGAGCATTTAAGAAAAAAGTGCACAGCACCAGCTATCCTTTGGCTCAGGCAGACGTTGCATCGCTTCAGCCTGAGATCAAACCTGCCCATCACATCCCCTAGTTGTGCTTACTAACCTTTCACAAAGTAATCTCTGTTGGGCCCAATCAAGGCATTGTACGGATATCCGTAATACGCTAGTGTGTACGGATCACAAGAGTAAACATAATTAGGTTGCTGAGTTACTTCGGGGGTTGCTGCAGCCCCTCCTTTTGCTGCTTTCTGGTAGCGAGTGTATTGCTCCTTGTCTACCGGCTTGGCCAAGGTAACCTCCAGACACGAGCCTTCTAGTTCAACACCGTTAAGGTTGTTCATGGCGTGAATGGCATCTTCCCTGGTTGTAAAGTGCACAAAGGCGTAATCACGTATTTTTTTCACCCGCTCTACACAGCCAGGGTTAAATTGCCCAAAGACCTTTTTAATGGTGTCTTCCGTGGTCTCAATCATTAAATTTCTCACATAGAGGATTTTAACTGTCTCCATGACATCTTCATCCACATCTATCTCCGGCTCTGCCCAGTCAACAGCAATTTGATGTCCCCACAGCTGGATCCTTCCTGGCATGAGTTTCCTCCTGGCCATGGCTGCCGCTCGATGGCTCTCATACTCTACAAAGGCAAAGCCTCTGTTCTTCATCTTGTCTGCAGCGCTGGCATACACAATGACATCTAGCACACCCTCCGTCACCTTGGCAATCTCTTCCAGGATCTCCTCTCTCTTCTTCATCTTGGGAATGCCTCCAATGAAGAGCCGGCAGTTATCCACGCTGCAGCACACACCCAGCAGCCTGCCAGGGCGGATTTCGTAGTTGTTCAGCTCCCTGACGGCACGCTTCGCCTCGTGCTTCTGCGTGTACATCACGAAGGCATAGCCGCGGTTCTTCCCATCAAAGTCCATCATCAGGCGCATTTCATAGATGCGTCCAACTGACTCGAATACAGGGACGAGCTCATCTTCATAGACATCACGAGGGATTTTTCCCACAAAGACTTCACAGCCGCGAGGAGGATGCAGGCCCTCCCAGCCAGGAGGAGGACCGCCATACTTGCGTTGCCCATTCTCCTGGATCATGCTATATCCGGTGCGCTCCATGAGGGCCAGCAGAGCTGCCTCGTTGGGTGCACCAGCAACGCCTTCGGGGACTTTTGGGGTAGTCACATTGGAAGAATCGTTGCTCATCCTTGCAGTAGAATCCTCAGCAGTCATGGTGTCAAACTCATTCACAGCCTGATAAAGCCTGGAGAAAGGAAGAAGGAGGACACTCATGAGATGCTGTTAGCTACCACCAGAACCCCACCCCTTTCTTGTTTTCCTATAGCTGTTCTGCAAGTTCATTTTTCAAGCTGGGACTACTGCTGCAGAAAAGCAGATGAATGTCACATCAGCCTGAATGTTGATACTGCAGAGGGAGCACATTCTGGATGTAGGCAGAGCCCATCTTTGAGGGGAGCAGTTGAGGATTACCTGCCCATACCACCTCAGCAGTGAGAGCAGCTGCCACAGCAGGCTGAAGTCATGTGAATGGATGCCACCAAACACCTCAAAACCTCAAGACACTAGAGAGTCTTGTCCCTTCTTTGAAAAGGTAGGAAGGACCTGACAGGATTGGGAAAGGGAAGATGCTGCCACTAAGCTGGTGATCCCCATCTCCAGAACCCTCTCCTCAGCCTCTTCTCCTCCTCATTGTTCCTCAGTTAATTCATCTAATCTTGAACGCTGCAAGTGCCAGGTGCCATAGTCCATGGTGAAAGATAGAAAATGCATGCGAAGCACCAGGCATGGCTTCCAGATGATAACAACCCCTTGCTCATTTAGGCCTCCACAGTAACTATTAAGTAGGAAATAAGAAATATGCTTTAGCATCAGGGGGGGACCAATTCTTGTTCTCTTGTGCAAAGGGTGATCTGGTGAGTTGCCTGATGTTTGTGGTACAATGTCTGATGTGTTTGTCTCTTCCATTATTATAACAGGACTTCAGAAAAGCTGAAGAGAATCACTCCCTTCTGACAGGCAACTTGCTTTAGAGCAAGCAGCCAGCACTGACCTGCAAGCCAGAAAGAGGAAGGTGAATCTTGGAAACATCATTCTGCATTTGAACCCAGATAGAGAGTGGGAAATGCAGACATACAGGAGGAGATGATGATGCCAATGCCTACAACTGCAAGACGGTGGGCTTCCTCTCTGAGCACGATTAATTAAGACACTTTGGTACTCTGGGAATAGTTAATTCGTTGACTTCTAAAGCTAGAAACTTCCATCAGCCCATTTGATAAGAGTGATTGTATATGACATGGACCATTACATTTTATTTGCACACTGAATTCTATAACATTTATCTGAGTAAATCCTCCAGAAGGACCTCAGTTTTTAAAGAATCAAAGAGCTGTAGACCCCACCACTTCCCTTTACAGCTTCTTTGCTCATCAACCCCTCAGACAAACAAGCGTGTTGTATTTCTTCTGAGAAGCTGTCTGATTTTTGCTTCCAGCTAGGATTATTTGTTAAACCTTTCTCGGATATACTAAAGAGTCTCTCCAGACCACTGCTTTTGCCTTATGATGATATTTAAGTTGTACAATCAAGCCACAACTCTTTTTAATAAAACTTGCAGGCTGAACTCCCACATTCCTTCACAATCAGTAATTTTTTTACCTAAAATTGGTTTTGTGACTCAATTTTGACATTTCTCTAGACTTTCAGCATTTTTTACTCTTGCTGTAAACAGGGATGAAGACCAGCTCCCTTTCTTCTCCCCACATCTCTGTATCATCAAGGCCTATTTCTTCTCATCTCACTAGCAAACCACGTGGAGATTTTTTTTGTCAATTCTAACCCTAAATCCTTTCTGGAAGCACTGCTTGCTGGGGTTATGTCCCATGGGGCAGGTATGCCTCCTAGATGCCACAAACTTGCCCTTCTTCAGTCCTATCCCAACTGCCTTTTGAGTAGGTCCCACCTACTTGAGTGCTACACCATTTGCTCCTCCTCATTGTTTTTTACAACTCCATCAGCCTTTGCATCACCCACCAATTTATTTGCCGTGATTTTCATTCATGACCAGCTTGTTGATGGAACTCTCAAAAAACACTGGCCCCTATAGGAAACTCTGCAAACCACCATAAGAAATGCTCCAATCTGGATTTGACAGGCTTATTTTCCAAAAAGTGAACAAAGCTTTAGCCAGATTTATTTATTCTGTGTAACTGTGCTATTCAGTAGGACTCAGGTTTCTTTCTGTCCCACAAAGACTCTGATATATACCCTTTGTTAGAATGATTTGGCCATTTTCAGTACACTGGTTACCATGCAGGCAAGTCTTTCACTAGTACAGATGGCCCAAGTCCACAGAAATATGAGGGCAGAACATACTCACCTAAGTCTGATTTGTATGGTCCATAAAACCTGTTTAAATCCTTGTAATCTTAGCACCTTGTATTTTTTTCAGTAAAGCTGCTGAGCTGCCCAGAATTGTGCTGGTCTGTATCCAGAGATGCCTCTGCACCAGCCATCGCCAACACCGCTGTGCCTTGTTCAGCATCTAAATGCAGTTGAGACTGGAAAACCAGACCTCTAAGCCTTGGTCTGTGATAGAGCCTGATCCTGCAGGTCTATCTGGGCCATGGATGTTACACACTAATGCTTCTGAGCGTTTAAAAATATGGAGGGCAGAGGGGGAGGCAGAGAAGGTGGAGGGCAGTAACAGTGATGCTGATGTCCAGGCAATAGTTTAGAAAATATCATGCCTTTGAAGCCAAGTCTTTCATGGAAATACAGCAGCTTTAAAACATGAGAAACATGCTTCTCTCAGATTCAAATGTTCCCCCTTTTTAATGTGTCACAATCAGACATTTTCATTTTACTCCTGGAAATTGACATAGTTTAAAAAACTAAGGCAGAGCAAAGCATTTTCTTTTTTCACTTGACAGTTTGTTCCTAAAAATGTGATTTTACCTTTCCCTGAATGAAAGCAAAGCTTGTTAAACAAACACTTTGCCGGGGAATATCATTACCTTTACATGAGCTGCCTGTTGGCAAGTGAAATACTTATCCCCTCAGGTTTGGGTAAGTTTAGAAATGAGTAATTCCCATCAGTTTTAGGTCACCTTACAAAATAAAAGTCCCTGTGTTCTGTTATCTGCAGGGCTTGGTTGCTGGGGCTATAGTCTAGAAAGCTACAGCTGGACACTGGGACTCTGGAGAGAGGAGAGCTGGAGCAAAGCCTCCTCTGCCCACCAGAAACTAGCTGATACTTTAACGTCTCTCCAGGAACTGGTATGTTCTCCAGCACCTTACACTGCACTGGCAGGACACTTTGTAGTATTGGAAGTCATAGTTTAAGCTGCTGCTAGGTGCTGATGGCTACCTTTGTTGTAAACATTACCATCACAAAAGGTGGTTTGCGATAAGGAATCATTAAAAATTCTTTATTAACCTAAAATACATTTATCCCTGTGTAATTTATTGGCAGTCAAGATTCATGATCAAATGCATTTAATCTTTTTCTCTCCAGTTCCATAGAACTAGATTTCATCAGTATGTACTACCTAAGACAATCATAAAGTCCATGCAATCCTACTTGATGTAGCTAAACACATACTTAAAAACATTCATTGCCACATGACACAATCAACACCCTCACTAAGTATAGATATCATCTACCTCGATGAGAAAAAACCTAAGCGTGTCTGGTCTGGGTGCTCTCTCCTCTTGTTGTTACTGCCTTACAAAGTGGGCTGCCAACACAACCTAACCTTTTCATGTCAGAAAGCAATAACTCTCAAGAAAATTGTTTTCAAGAATACATATTTCCAAAGTGTTCAATCCTATTTTTCTTAGTCCACAGTAGACTGTTCAGGAAAACTTGCTACCCTGTGTTGTGGGTATATACAAGGCATGAGCTGATACTCTGGGTTTAGTGGCCTTGATAAAACTAGACTGATTTCGGTACATCCACCAAGTGTGATTAATGCTAGAAGAGGCAGAAATTCAAGCTATATTAAAATATAGTGTCTTGTGAAATATAAGTGTTTGATTTCTAGTTTATGAGGTACACCTGGATTTCGATGACGAAGATTCATAAAAGAGAGACAGACAAAAATAATAATTGCTAATGAGAAAGGCTGTGCTCTGGAAACAACTAAGTTTTAAATGAGCAATTATCAGTACTGAAACAGAACTGGCTTCTTTTTCTTCTGAGAAAAAGTTAAAGTTTGTTTGATTGTTCAACACCACATTACATGGATGCTAACACCTGCCAGCCTACCAGAAGCCAGGCTTTGAAGCCTTTTGGTTCAGCATCTCTGCTCTGAAGACTCTCCCTTGAACACGTGACCTCTCAGACATACACGTTTCACTGAAACCATCCAAATTTCACTTCCCCTTGCTTACAAAGCTCCTTCCCTGTTGCCAATCGGACAGGTGTAAATAGTTCTTGCACTAAACATTAGTTACTTTCTTTTTAACCCATCTTTTTTTCTCATCATAGCTCAGAATATTAAATGGGGAACTTAATGTGTTGGCAGTGACTGATCTAAAGCATACTGTAAGCAGGCTGATTGACTGAGGCAGATCTTTTATGAAATAGAAATACCATGCCTTGATGAACGACAACACACGGCCAAATGTTGATGCCCCTTGTGCCAGGACAAAGGCGGATCGGGGGGGGGAAAGCGATGCCCACAATCCATACAGCATCTTATCTCTGGGCTTGTCCAGCACTGGGCAGTGCCCTGTGAAGTTATGCAGCCACCTGTTCCTCTGTTGATCCCGCTGTGGTAAAACAGGTTTTTACAAACACGGGGACACGGCTGATGTCCTTGTGGCAGCAACCACGTGTCCACTCCACTCACATGCTCCTATAAAACGGGGTTGTTTGTGTTTGTGCTTGATTCATCCCTCCGGTTTTGTGTTACATAGACTTAGTGGCATCATGTGTCCTTCTGTGGGTGACACAGCTGCTGGCAGTCATATAGCACGGGGATGGGTGCCAGCACCATGGTAGGCAGCAGGAGAGCCCAGGGAGTCCCGCTGGCTCTGTGCTAACTGGAGGGAGTAGGGGACAGGGACATCTGCACCCCACCTGCAGACCCTGGAGTATACAAACTCCTGCTGAGCTGACACGGCATGTCCACATGAACCCTGCGCAGCCACCTGCTTGCTTCAAGAAACCACCACGGGTTTGCATTTTAAGCCACAGCTGCTGCAGAGAGATCGGTCAATGAAATTTTAACTAAATACACACTGATGACAGAGGGAAATAACAGCTACTGATTTAAGTGTGACCTTCCTAGATTTTAGCTGAAATAATAAGGGCAAATGGTAATCCTGCTGCAGACGTTGAGCAGCAGCTCTGGAAGCCTGGCTGCTGTTAAAGTTCTTCAGTTTTTAAAAGCTGACTCTTTTCTCATGGTGACTTTAGATACATAAGACGTATATAACAACAACAGCAGCAGCTTACTACGAACAACTGTATATCACAAATAGCCACAGAAATGCTCTTGCTGAAAACCCAGCTTGCCTGTTTACAGATTTATCAGCTAAACAGAAAAACACAGGGACCACAGCAGTTTGAAATAAAGTCGTGGCTCAAGCACTGTTTCAAGTCTAATGTGCAAGTTACCTCCCTTTTTAAAGAGAACTATGGTATCATTACACATTGGTTTTGTTTGTTTTTTATTTCTTGGCAATTTCATACAATTTATTGGTATAAATGGGTTGAACAAAGCTGGTGCCTTTGGGGCTGTTACTGAAGCTGAGCCCTGGCACGCCTGACTGCAGGACCCGGGGCAATCCCAGCAGTCCTGCAGCTGCAGCCATGGCAGGGAGCTGGTGTGCAAGGTGATTATTCCCAAACCAATAGCAAAATAGAAAGTCCCACCTCTTTTACGTGGCCACCGGCCCCACAAGCACTTGCTTCCATCCCATGTACTTCCTGGCAGAAGGCTTTGCCCTCTGTTTGCAGTCAGTTTAGGGAACATCCTGCTGTAAGTAGCGTCCTTGGCTCCTCTCCATGCACAGTACAGACAGAGACCAGGCAGGCAGCAGGTGCAGTAAAAACATGGTCTAATCTTTGGTGAAAAATCCATGCAAAGACTTTGCCTGACTCCAAATTAATTTACATTTCAAGTGCCAAAGGCTAGTCCATGGTGCGGTATTCAACAGGAGTTGGACCACAGCTTGGTTCCCTACCTGCTGTTGCTAATGCAATGTAAATAGCTAACGCAGAATCTTGTGGCGGGTCAATGCAAGAGAGAGAGAGCAGCATTTCAACATGGCTTTCTGGCTAGGTACCTTTTCTGAAAGTCTTTCATATAGGAAAGGGAAGGTTACTAGGAATGAATGACATCTTCAGATTTTTAACAATGAAAGCAATATCTGAGGCCAAAAGGCCATGACAATGTCTTAACCTGCAGCTGAACTGGGTGAAGAAGTTGCCCCAGGCCAGCTTAAATGCTTTGACAAGGTGGGTTTTCTTTATCTGGATCACTTTAGCAAAGCTCTATGGAGAAATTGGTGAGCAGCGTCAGCAGACCTGAAGGGGCAGGAACATTGGCTGGCAAGAGGCATAAGGAGTAGCTTGTGATGAGCAGCTCAGGAGAGTAATCTCACATATAAGATCAGCATTAGTTATTGGCAATGACAAGTCTGTCTGCTGTGGAAGTTATCCTGCTGCCAGCACTGCTAGAGTACTGTATATTCTCATCATCATATGCATGCCTGAATTAAGGCAATCAAACTTGTCAATCTCCAGTTATGGTCACCTGGAAGAAACCTTCTGGCTCAGATGCTGCATGAGACCCAAAGAGATGCACAGGCAGCATCATTTCCTGTGTATGTTCAGGTATGAACATGTACAGCAGTGTCTCTCTGCCTACTAGAAGTACTATACTTAAATGTAGAGAGAAACAGCGTAAAGTACCTCAGGGGTATTATAAGACTGGCCTACTAAACCCCCAGGCTAGCTGCTGAAATTCCCACTTCTGTGAATGGACACACTCAGCATCCTAAGCTAGAGTCTGTCATCAGGGGTCTGGCCGCTGATTTCAGCAAAAAAGTTCATATTTCAAGCTTAAAATTCAGTTTTATTCTGGTCAGTTAGTCCCGTTCCAGTTATGTGGGGCAAGTTAATGTTCTGGGCCTGAAAGGCAGTTTTCAGGTGGGAGCTGCCACAGAGGGGATCTGTGCACATTTCTCAGATGCTTAGATTTGTCCTAAGTGGCTTACGCACATTAAAATGGTTGATTCCTTTCAAAACACCACGAAACATGCTGGCTTCATCTTTTGATTGTGTGCTCTTCAAAGGAGGAACATAAAGATACAGAAAATGAAGGGTAATGTTTCCAACCGTACTCAGCATCTAGCACTACTCCCCCCTGACATCAATTATTAGACTCTAACAGCTTCTACAAGGATATATTTAAGACAGTGAGAAGCACTACTGAAAATCTTGCCTTAAAAATCTTACAGACACTGGTTTTTGTCCTCCAGGCACCAATCAAAAGCAATATATTTGGCTTTAAAACTCTAACAAAATTATTGTAAATCTGTTGTTTTACTTCTTGCTTGTTTTTGGAAGGAAACCACTTGAAATTATTCTGTAAATTAACATCTTTGAATTCCCCAGGTTAAAACTAGAATGTTAATAGGATAATTGAGCATGAAATTTGTACCATCAACAATTGGCTATAACTTCAGACTAGGATTTGAAGGTTAAATTTGTCATTTTCATCACTATCATTAAGAACAACAACAATCACAGCTGTAATTCCCTTAGCCATATTATGTACCAGTTCCCTTAGCTATATTAATTTTACCTCACAGCAATTTTATATGCAATTTTAAAAATGGAGCTGAAATTATGATTCCTCTACAAAGTAGTCACCTTGTATTGTTTAATCTTCCCTCCTATTCTGTTATCAGCCCTCTCTGGATCCTTCCAAGGCATCTTTAATTTGGAGTAGGAGCCTGCAAAGGCTGTCAAAGGTTCCACTTGCTTTAGCCATAAGAACTGTCAGTGCCCAGCAGTGAACATCCCCAGGATGGAGGTCCCTCAGTGACCTGACCTCCTGGCCTGGAAACTACAAAAATATTATTCAATGAGATATTAGTGATGATATCTGAAGTAATAAAGTGAGGAAACTTCCCTGAGCCTGGCACTTTACATCCTGTCATTGTTTTTTGATCATCACAAGTGAAAATTCTGTTCATGCATATATGATTTTCCCATGGTAAGAATGAAGTGATGCTAATGAAAAAGTTATTGATGTGCCAAAGCACCACCAACTAGAGCACCCTACCAACATGGTTGATATTTTCCCTACTTCTGCAATGTGAATTCTGTCAATGCACTTGTATTTTTTTTGAGTGTTTTTACGCCGCTACAGTGCCAAACAAGCCATCTCAGCTTAAACCACTTCGGAAGGAAGTTTGGGGAATCAAAATCCATTCTCCTCCCATATTTAATAATGCACTTTTCTGCAAGCCATTCAGAACTTTGTCCCAACAAGTTGTATACCCTGTGTGTTGCACAATTTTCCCCAACTCTGTCTTTTACCCTGTCTAATTCAAAGCAATACAATAACTCATCTATTTCTATAGAATCAGTTGCTGGCTGAGGCTGAAGTTATTATCCTGCAAGATACTGAAGTTGAGGAAAGCTGAGAAAATGAGAGATGGGCTGTGTAATCATTCTAATCAGCTCTTTGAAGCCGGAAACAACACAACCTTTCCCTTCTGCCCAGATTCCCATATTTCAATCTAGTCAACAAAGTCTATTTTTACCATGGTCAGACAGGAAAATGTGTGACGTATAAATAAAGTGCAACGTAGTCACTCAGTATGTAACAGGTCTTTCCTATGGAGGATAAGCTGTACCTGATGGGAAACTTTTTGCAGCAGTTGTTTACCACAAATGCTATTAAGCAGTGTTCCCTGCAGAGATGCTGGTACAGATAAATATGTCCTCCTTATTAACTTTGTGCTTTAAAAAAACATTTTTTCCTGGAAAGGAAGAATTTTTTTAATACGGTGTGGACTAGGAGCTTGCAAGCTTTTGCCGTAAAAAAAGTCAGGAAAAATTATCTTCTGTAACTGAAAAACAAAGCCACAACTAGATTCATCTGTTAATCATTACACAGGAAAGATAAGTCATCCACCTATTTCACTTCTTGCCTCTTCAGAGAAAAATCTTCTGTAGGAACAGAGAGATTTAATTAAATCCTTGAAAATGTCTGTGAAAGGCTTTGCTGAATTCTGTGGAGTAGGGGTGTGTGTGCACACACTTGCAATTTTTCTCTGTTACTATAAAGCAGAACACTCTATGTAAACATTACAGTAACATGTTTCACTCTACAGTACAGTCGAGAGTATGTAAAAAAGTTCATAAACCATTGTTCTTTTTTCAGCCTTTCTGATCTAATTTTTCCAGCTAACTATTCTGAAGATCCCAGAATGAAACATAACACATCCTGCCTGTTCATACAAAGTCTCCTCATTTAGTCAATTTTATAACAATAAAAATAGCTTGTGACTTTTCAGTTCACCCTAATCTCTTGTGCTATTTTTATTGCAGCATTCTCCATTTTGCGTTCACCACATGAACTTTGCAACAACAGGGAGCCCGACCTGCAACCCTGCTTTCAGGAAAAGTTGAAAGTGGCCCAACGTGTTCCCTTCCCCTCAGGTCACAGAAATGAAAATCAGCATAAAGCAAGCCACGGTTGGGATGTGAATGCTCACTGCTAAAAGTACATTAAGCTCAAAGCATTTGTCTTAGTCAGTGGCTGGGTGTTGTGTTGTGGGGTTGTGTTTTTTTTTCCTTTGTGCACTGACATTTGACCCCTTTTATAATATGCACCTTGCACGACTGAAACCCAGTTAGTTATTTATTAAACTCAGGTACCAATGGCTGACTTGTACATATCATGCTTTTAACTGCTTGGCATTGCCCGTACGTGGAGGAGAGGGGGCTGAAAGGCAATCGTCTTTGCTGTGAAATTCTGTCATATCGGCAGAAAGAAGCTGCAAAGTGCAGCAATTTGTACGCGAACTCTGATCTAAGAAGTTTGTACAAACCTTTGAACCTTGAATTGAAATTGAGAAACAAGGTTTACAAGTACAAGGAAAAAACTTCCAGCACTCGTTACCTGTGCCCAGGGTTAACATTATAATTAAAAAAAAAAAAATGTTTAACCAAGGCAGGGACTCTCTCAGGAGGCACCATTCCTGTTCTAGGTTAATTTAAGACAATTTAAGTCTACTGAAATAACAGCTCCTTTGGAAATGCCTAGGTTTTGGAAATGAAATTTCTGTGTGCTTCAAAAAAGGAGTGGGATTTGGGAGACATATCATTTGAAATTCACCTTTTCCTGATCTTAACTGGGATTTTTTTAAAAATAAAAGCTGAAGAAAGAAAACAAGCTACATTTGATTCAATATCATTTCCTCAGCAAAGAATAGAGCTGAAAGGTAGAATTGAATAGAAATGATTAAAAAGAGTAGCAAAATGGCTCCTCCTTTGTTAACTATTTTTATACAACACATTATCTAATCTTGGTTATACAGTGCAAAGCCATATGAGAAACCCGTGGAAAAATAATCAAATCAACAATATTACAACAAGCTCTTGATAGATGGTCATATGGCCTTGTCTTGACATGCAAAAAGGGCAAGTTTTGCCATCCTGTTAGATTAACCCTATCAACTTAATTAAAAACCTCTCTCAGCTCTTTCAGGAACTGGTCAGGTCTTTGGTGCAACATCATCAGCTAACACCAACATGTGCCACCATGTTGGGTGTGAAGGCCTTCAGAGATCAGCTGCGATACTACAATTGAAAAAGAGGCCCTTCCTGCAACCCTGCCTGTCAGGCCATGGAGCATTGCAAGGGATGGTCGTAACGTCATGCCCTGACATCTCTCACACATGCCGAGCACTGGCTGTCATCCATGGCAAGCTTGGGTGTGCAAAGGGTGAAGGACACACATTTTGAAGAATGGTTTCCATCTGGCCTAGCTCAGGACAGGACACTATTGCACACAACTGCTGCATCTGGTCCACACGTGACTAAACGGTTTTGCCATTGGTTTTAAACGAACCTTACTTGCAACAACTGCATTTCCTTTTTAGATTCAGCAGATTTTCTCCATTTTTAAGTTCAAACTTCACTATTGTTATCAGCACTGACCCCAATAAAGCAATAAATGACTAAATAAATAAATAAATAAGGGTGAACCGATTAATATCATGTGTCCTGTGATATATAAGCCTTAAATGTTTCATATGCTACTTAAGGAGAATGTGAATAGAATAATATCAGAACTTGATGCTCTTAAAATGCTATCAAATATTCAGTATGCAGAACAAGTTATATATATTAATTTGTATTAATAATAATAATAGAATATATACCTTGATTGCTCAAACTTCCTGACCACCTCAATCTACAAGTCCCAGATTCTGTACCTAAAGTTGACAACCCACTTTTTAAAACTTGATTTTAATGTCTATCTCTTGAAAAAGCAGAGCAAAATACCAGGCGGCACAGACAGACAATAGCAGCAGTAGATCAATTGAAAATACTTCATTAATTTACGATAGTAGAAAAAGTATCTCTGAGATATCAGTGGTTTAGTTGTCACTGTTCTGACATTCATTTTGCTATTTGCTATGAAAATTCTTTTAGATATTCACATGTTGAGCTTGTAGTTTGAGCTTAGAAGTAGTTTCTTCCATCTCAAACAACTCCTTAGGACCCTCTAAAGGAAAGGAAAACCCAAGCCCGATACCTTGACAATGACATACTTTTGGTCTCAAGTCCCTGATAAATGAAAATCAAATAAAAAGCCCTACAGAGCAAACAAGATTTCCCTTACCTCTCCGGTCCTGCGATCGAAGAACGACAGGTTAAGAGGACTTGCGCCTTTGCCCGATCAACCTTCTTCCTAATGGCAAGAGCCGTGTAACCTGGTCATGCAGTTTATGCATCTCTTTATTGGCCAGCGAGCGTTAGCCATTTAAATTCCTTGGGAGTCATTTGTTAAGGGCTCTTAGGCTGAGGCTAAGTGGGTGGGACGGGAGGGAGAGGGGATGTTAGCGCTGCCAGACGCAGAGAGCTCTTGAAAGTGGTTTGAAGATTAATAGAAAACCATCTGCAATGAAGGGATCTTGGGAGGGAGGGCTGGGTCCAAGCTTCAGGGAAGCACAGGAAAGAGAAACTGTGACATTTTCGCAGGTAAGAGGCATTTGAAGAGAAAGATTTCATTCAAAATTCAAAACTTGGAAAAAAGGGAGTGAAACATGTACAAACAACTCCTTCCTAGCACAAGGCGTTGTGCAAATAGCTTGAGTTACTCACGACAGATAAGATAAGGGCATATTTTGCTTGACGGCATGAGGTTTTTTCACTGAATTTTTTTTTAATTTTTTTTTTTTTCTTTATACGTGTCTGGCAAAATCTGTGCTGAATCAATTTACCTTTGATTATTAAAAAAAAAGTGGTCTGCAGCTCCTGGAGTGAGAGGTACTTTTAGTGATCTCAGCAGTGGTGGGACAGTAGGAATAACTCAGATGGTGTGCACCGTTCCAGCGACAAACACGGAAACTCAAACGTGTTTGCGCGAAAGAAAAAAGAAGAGCTTGGTGCAGAAGTAAAAGCACAGGAGTGGTAAAACATGATTCATGACAGCAGAAATGGTCTGTACATAACAACGGAGCATTAGGCCCCGGGAGCACTTAGGCAAAGCAAACAACACACCTTCTTGAGCAGCCAGGAGGAGGGACCTCACCGAAACACCCCTTGGATGATGGATTTGCCTGGTCGGCAAGCAGTGTGCACAACTAACCAGTGGGAGAAGAGGGAGCAGGACATGCCTTGGGAGACAACTAATTTCTGGGAAAGGACTCTGCCTGGAGAACGTGAAAAGCAAAAAACATATCTCAGAGTAAAACAACTACAGCTTTTGGTCCTTTCTCAGGTAATTTTTTTTTACTGGCATAGCCATTCCTTTCTTCTTTCTCTTCCCCCCCCGCCTCCCAAAAGTAAAGCTTGATCCAAATCTCCAGCCAAGCAACACAGATGCAGCAATACCAGGGCATCCCTGTGTGGAAGGAGGCATGTCTTATCCTCTCAATGACAAACTGTGCACAGGAGTGGATTCTGTAGAGGAAGCACTGTCAGTTTGTATCAGGTGATCCTACATAGTAATTTGTTCTTACCCTCTGAGTGGTTTAATCCGGGCATGTCAAATTTAGAGACATCCTTGTACTGCAAAGTCAGAGGCTGGTCAATAGAGAAGCGGGATAGGGGAATCAATGGGTGTAGAGACAAAAGCTCTAAAATGAGAAGGCTCCAAGTTAGAGAGAGAAATGTGGAGGGTGACAGATGACTGGCAGGAGAAGCTTCACTGTGGTGGTTTCTGAGAGTGAACAGGAAGGACAGCTGCTCTACTTACACCACAAACCCCAAAGGACAATTGCAATCGCTCTCTTCTGTCTTTTCATACTTGTTTACCCACAGTGCCGTGGTGTGTTAGGCACTGTTCAAACACACCTGCAGCCTGGATCCTGGTCCCAAAATGCCTGCAGCCCAAGCCTACTGTACATGTCTTTCATCTTCAGCATTCCTCTCTGCAAATGTTAACTCATTAGCTACAAGAACTGCAGAAAAGCAGGTACTGCTCTGCAGGCAAGGAAACTGCAGCATGGAAATTAAGTGGTTTGCCCAAGAATACAGAAGGTATCAGTCTCAAATACAGGAATAAAATCTAGGAGATTCTGCCAAAATCAGATCCATGCCACTGATCTGTGTAGGGAAGTGATTATAAAATACTTAGCTCGTATAAGCTCGCAAAACTCCCCTTCACCAGATTAATTAATTTTAAGTCAGTATTATTCTCTTTCCATTTTTCTATTGGAAAACAAACTAAACTTTTAAACATAAGCATTGTAAGGCAAATCCTATCAGCTACAATTGTGTCTATACTTGAACACACATGGAAAACTATTCTGGTGTAAGTGAAATGAAAAAGCATTGATGCTAGTGAGCCAGTGGGCTCATTTTTAGAAGGCTCCTCAATATACCATGTCAATTAGGGTCATGTAGGGAGGCCACTCAGACCCTTGACTTTCATTTTATATTTTCACTTTTAGCTCCAGCTTGTTAGTTTCCAAGTTATCCTCTCATTACTGTTTAAAGCAATGAACATCAGCAGAGCAAGCTGCTGCAGGGTATTCTGAGGTGTTAGCACCCCCAGTAGCAGAATTTGAAAATGTATTAATTTGCCCTGCAGGCTGTGCTTTTATAGGAACCTAAGAACGTTGGGCAGAATACTGCGAGTGTGTGCCCCAGCTTTCCCTGATATTAGGCACCTACTTCTTTTTGGCTTCAAGCAAACTGCGCTCATAATGACTACGTGACTGTTTATATGCCTCTCTGTGGTAACTGTGGCATCACAAGAGGGATACACCTAAGGCAGAGTGGAAAAGTGTGGAAGGCAGAGCCATCTAAGCAGCAGGGATGATGGGTTCTGTACACACACACACTCTTCATACAGCATCCATTGCACTGGTATAAGGATTTAATCACATCTCCTCTCTTAACGTACAGCTTGACTGCAACAACAAAGTCTCAGCATCCAAGTGTACAATACCATAAATACTTAGTAATTTCCTTTTTCTGATGATTGACAGGAAAGCAGGGACCAAATCCTAAGAGATGTGAAAAAGAGCAGTACAGAGAAAAGGCCATCCAGATTAGTCCATGTCTATGTTTCCCATTTCCTTTTATTCTTTCCTGAAGTGGGATTACATTTGCAGTAACTGTTCCCCTCAGTACAGTGATAGAAAAGGCTGGACATTTGAAGAAAAAAAGTGAGATTGACTGAACATGCTAATGCCTATTGGATGGGGACCTTCTTCCTGACACAGAAAAGACTTGGAAGGAGATGATGTGCTTCCCCCCTTGGCTGGCTCTCTTCTACAGGCACACAACCTGCTGGCTGAGCTTCTCCACGTGATAACAAGCACTAATAAAACATTGGTTCTACTCTCTGAGATTTTTACAAAGATCAAACCCAAATGCTTTCTGAGATACAGAGGCTGATCACAGGCTTGTCATTTTATTGAGGTGGGGTTGTTCTCTGGATGAGAGTATTTTTGATGATCATGGTAGGAAATTGGCTTTCAGGAGATATTACAGGGTGGCAGATTGTCATTGTGTGACAGTGCAGGCATGAGCAAGTGAAAGGAGAGGGGAGAGTAAGGAGTAAGTGATGGGTTGGCTTTAACGGTTATATTTAGTCTTCAAAAACTATGGAGAGACTCTAATGGAATGAGAAAAAAAATGTGCCAAATAAAATATTTCATCAAAAGGACACATGAATTAAGAGTGACTTGCAAGATCTCCCATCTCAATCTCAGAAAGTCGTTATGGTTCATCAGTACATTCACACAGAACCCTGCCCTCAGCTACAATAAAGCCACAAAAATTAGGATCTCATATTGTAACAGATGGCTTTTTTTTTTCCCCCCTTTTCTTTCTTTTCCTTTTTAACAAAACCACTTTGTGTTTGGTGGAACAGGTTCCCACATGTTTGTAGAACCATTTTATTGCCTATCTGGATGTTTAAAGAGACAACAGCACTCTATTTAAATTAATAACATGTTATTTTACACCTGTTCTTACACAATGTGAGTTAATAGAGCACAATTCGTCATTTCCTGACTTTCATAAGTTACTGCAGACCAAAAACTGTGGAGATCCTTCAGAGAACATACAGTTTGTACCACAACACTCTTGGGATTTTTTTACAGGTGGATAGTATACAGCAAACAGGCATGTAATTATATATCTGAGAACAGCTGTACTATTTCATCTCAAGAGATTTTCAGAGGTATTCTGGCATCCAGGTAGACACTTGAAGACAACAGCTTTCCAAGTTCTGTCACACTGAATCTCTCTCCATGCATAACCTACGTCAGTGCTTTGACCTTTATCTTGCCACATCATGGAGGATTCCCAGTATAAGCCCTTGCAAAGGTGGATTCCCCTTCTGCCCTGCCAGCCCCACCCACATCCCAGCATGGAGAGGTCAGTGTAACAGCCCTGAATGTGGAATCCCACCAGGAGGAAATTTGGCCAAGGACACCTTGGGCTTTCCCCTTTTGTTTCTTAATCTTAGGCTTCTCTGGTTCATGGGCAGTGAGAGTTGCCCTGATATCATTAATGGTCACTAGACAAAGTTTTTATTTTTAGCAAACACTTTAATTGTCATTCTGCAGTGAAAGTCATCAAGACGATCACCTTGGAGAGTAGGCTCAGTTTCCCCATGTGCAATGTGTTCTCATTTAAACCTGAAAGCAGGATTTAGGTCCAAACATTTCCAAAAAATTTCCAAAATGTAAGAAGACTTAATAAACCCATGGAGTGCAATAGATTTTAACTAGCACATAAAAAAAAAAGGAAAAAAAAAAAAAAAAAGAAAACCTGCAAAACCCGAAGGGTTTTCATATGGTCAGAAGCATTGCTGTTTGTTTGTTTTTTTTGCTTTCCATTGAAATAAATACAGGGTGGGTTTTAGATAGACATATCTACAACGGAGGTCAATACGATGATTGCTTTTTAGTCCCTGGGTAAATAAAACACTATGGGAAAAACGTTTAGCCCTCATTGGCCTGATGCGGCTGCTCGAGACCAGTGCTTCACACCACAGTCTCATAAATGTGTCCAACTGGTGCTGCCAACATAAGGTCCCACTCCATCCTCCCAGGGCCACCCTGTGCAGCCTCTGCTTGTGCTGTCAGAAGGGTTTGTGCAGCTGCACCCCCCACACACGCTACCTGAACACCTGTGCTGGCAGAGGGGTAGAAGAAGGTGGGACTGATCCTTCTGCCAGCATTGCTGGCTTAAAGCATTTGTAGAGTCACTGGTGTTGAGAAAATTCATGGGAAAACAAGAGAAAAAATTCTTTTGAAGCCTGTTAAATCTAGTTTCACAGCAGAGCTCTCACTCTGGAGCAGCCAATGAGATTTCACAGCAGGGTAGATGAGAGCCTTTCTGTAATACCAAGGAGCTCAGTGAACCGTCCAGAGAGATCAGAGGGTAGAATAGCAAACTGTTAGTCTTTAAATGTTTAGATGCAGCCAGTGAATTTTAGTGTTGCCAGTATCAAGGGGCTAAAGGTATTGCAGGAATCAAAGAGGGAAGCACAACATGGTGCTGTGAGCATCACGGGTCACTGAAAGGCACCCAATGGCCACATCCTGTGTCTAGCAGGGGTATCCATCCAGCACAAGCCAACAATGTGCCAACCAATTTTGATAATTAAAAGATTCCCGGCAAATAACAATCTTGCTGGCTCCCTCTGGGGCCTTTTTGCAACAGAGAGCATCACAGGACTTTGTGATACATGGTCACAAGAGTGAGGATAAAGACATCAAAACGTATTTACAGGAGAGTGAAGCCAGGCTTCCAGAACAGGGGTATGAAACTGAGTGTGGTTAGCACACATAACCCTTGTTTGCTCTCTTCCTTTTACAGATTGCAACAGAATATAAGAATACTAAGCAAAAGAGCCTTTCCTCCAGCAAATGGGCATCATCTCTGGTTAGGGCATAAACTTTTCTATTTTAATTCTTACTGTCTTATTGAAAATAAGACAATAAGCATCATTCAGAAGTTGCTTGTAAAAAGGAGTTCTCTGTTAAGAGAACTGACATATCTTCCTTCAGGAAAAGAAATTTATTTTTCTGCCTCCCCATAACATGAAGGAAAAAGTTGGACTAGAGGAGACTGAATGGACATTTACCATACCCATTAACTCCTATGCCTCTTATGTTATGTTTCCTATGTATTCACGACTTCCAAATCTCAGAACACTGGTTTATTGTCAGAATTAGAAAAATGAAGCTTTTTGTGGTGTTAGCAGAGCCTGAATTGCCATCCACAGAAAAGGCATCATTACTGAAGTAGTCTATGTTAAGCAGACTAAGCTTTATACTAGCCCTATGCTGCTAGACTACCTGGGATGGGATTTTATGTGGTAAAAAGCTGCTGTGACCATCAGTAGCGCATGCTGCTGGGAGTCAGGAGCGGGGTCACACCTCTTGGCCCATTGCCCTGCCTCGGCACGGCACACTTTGTCCCTGCAGTCCAGTGCAGATTTCCCCGTACCGTCACATGCTTTCGCCTTACTTAACCTCACCCCAGCGCCCTGGCTCCTCCTCCACCAGTGTTTGCATCCCATCTGCTCCTCTCCACTGCGGACCTTCACTATGGGCAGGCAGGATTTGGGCTGCAAACCTGCCTTCAGCTGAGCTTTCTTAGTGGCCAGTGTTTTACCAGAAACCAACTGCAGTCATGCTGCTTCTGAGCCACTGCAGCTTGCTCTGGTTTGGAGCTGATTTAAGCTATACTGCCAGTCTAAGGTGTGCTTCTACAGAAGGGAAAACAGGATGGATTTGCCTGTTATTTCACCAAATGTAGAAAGACAAGCCCTAGAGCTACATCTATACAGAGCCACTTGCACTTCTGCACAGTGCAGAAACAGAAGTGTAACATAAACTGCTCTTTGTATGAACTTTGCAACCCTGTGGTAAAACCACTCACCATAACCAAACACGCTTAAATAGTAAAAGGGCACTTTCACCTTCATAGCTGTACCTGGCCTGGGGCCCACTGCCATGTGGGGCTCTCGGGCATCATCCCCCTGACTGCCAGAGCTAGCCCAGGTCACCCTGTGGGCCTCATTAAACTTGAAAGTGCTCAAAGGCTGTGTTAATGGGCAGCTCAGTAGTCACAGGAAGGCGTTTTTTTGTTTTCTTACAGGACCAAAGTTCTGCTATGAAACACTTCTTTCTCAAAGAAAGACCTCAGAGCGCTGTTGACATAACTTACCTCTATAGATATCTGACAAGATAAAACAGGCAAAGTGTCTGTGATTTCAAGGACCATAATAGCCAAAACATTCAGGAATGAGAATAATTGTCTTAATGGCTGCAACTATTAAATCCATTAGTCACATGGCTCTTTCCCTTCCTCGGTAAAGAAAATGTTTCTAAAATGACCCAGGATCTGCCACTCTTGAGCCACTACCTAAGCAGCAGGTGTATCTCATTCAGGACACACCTAAGCCCCACACTTCCTATGTCTAGGGAAAGGTTTGTGTTTTCAAGAAGACAGTTGCAAACTGGCAATAACCAAACCCTTAAGTTCAAACCCAGAAGCTGCATGAAAATGTCCTGAGACAGGAAGATCCTTAGGCTAAAGGAGGAGCTGGAGACACAGAATGAACTCTTCGGAGCACTATCCACATGCTCAGCTCTGCCCTATTTACCTCTCATATTTCTTCTCTTCCACAGCGTGGCTACAGGTAGATCCGGGGACTGCCCAGAGTAGGCACTGTGGGCAAGTCCACCTTGTTCTGAGGGAAAGGAGAAGACTTTATCTAAAAGATTGTCTGCTGTGCTGCCGTTTGGTCCAGGGAAGAGATCTTGGCATGTTTTATTTTTCAGCAGAGATGTGACTGATGGGAACTACTGTCCTCAACTGTTGGGCATTAACAGTGCTCACCATGCACCTGAGATGTTAGCTGTTTGCAAGGGGGCACCTGCTATTAAACAGGAAATTGCAGCTTGTCAGTGGTTTAACCAGGTGAAAAATGACCATGGTCTTGCAGAGCTACTCCCTTTTTTTTTTGAAGTTAAAATCTTGGCAGGAACTTTAAATGGTCCGTGACTTTACCCTTCTCAAAAACATGCAAGGTAAACTCCTAAAGGAAGAAAATTTAATTGGTGGGAATACATACAGGCTGGGTTTTCAAAGTAAGCATGTTACCAAATATTCAGAGAAAGAGAAGCTACAGTCTCCGTGCAGCTGGTATGTTTGAAAGCTGACCTTTCTAGAGTTGTGTGTCTTCAGGGCACCACTGGAGGTAAGCAGAGACCTATGTTTGAGGAAGTTGCCCTTCCTGTTACATTGCTGGAGATTATTCCCAAAGAAAAAGGAAGACATTTTTGTGCAATCTGTCCCAGTCTTACCCCATTTGATTCACCAGTGTCTTCGTTTAAGGCTCAGGGCAAGGCCACATGAATCACAGAGCAGGATTTCTCTCTATTAGCCCCTTTCACCCCTCCCTCCAAGGGGAGAATAAAAAGGGAAATAAGGATAAAAGAAATAAATGTCTCACCCAAGACTGGAAGTTAAAGACAATAACAAATTTAATGCCTAGCAGGAGAAAAACAGAAAATGGAGTATTAAGGGCAGAAGGATATGGAACTCCATCCAGGGCAGAACACTGCCCTGGGATGGTGATGGATTGTGTGGCACACGTGGGGCCAGGGCCAGCCCTGCTGAGATGCCTTTGCAGCTCCCAGAGCCCGGGAAGGAAAAGCCCCCCCAACCCCCTGCCTCCTTGTTCTATGAAGTGTGGCAGGGAAGGGGAGGGAACAACAGCTGCCCTCAGACTCCTCAGGGCCCTGGGTTACCACCTGTGCCCCCCACTCTGTCTGTTCACCCTTAAAGCACAATGACCAGTACACAATTTAACACAGAATCTCTGAATATGAAATTGTAATATATTGCTGTCTGGTATACAGATTTATGTGGCAACAATCAGGTTGTCACCTGTCCTTCACCTGTCCAACCACTTAGACTTCCACAGCACCCTTGAAGTCTGAATTTGCTATCTGTGGAAGGAATTATTTGCTCTGTTTATCTTTAGGAGTGTATGTAAAGAGATGGTTGAAATTTTGTTGGTCTATAAGTTTGTCTGAATGAAGCCAATCCACTCTTGGTGCCACATCATCATGTTTGACACAAACAATGTTACATCAAGAATTTCATCTGACTTCATATAATCATATGAGAAGTTTGATGGTATGAAACTGGTGTTGTGTACAAGAAGTGCATCCCAGAAAATACAAATAAAGCCATCAGGTGGTGAGCTTTCCCTTGTTTCAATCTTTGGGTTCTGTAAAACGAAGCAAAATCTTTTCCTGAAGATGTGCCGCAAGACTGATGAAGAGCAGAAAGCTTACACTGTGGGTTTAGGCTGTTTTTCTTTGGGAACTCCTCATTCTTCTGGGAATAATTATTGTTAAAAATGAAGTCTAAGTGCATTAAAACTGCCTTGCCTGTAATTTGCAAAGTATATTGATCATGCCAACTAAAGAAAATTAATTTCCTCATTCAGTCACCGAGCTACATCATTTCAGAAAGGAAAAAATGTACTATCGTGAGTTTGTGCATTTGCTCCTGAAAAGACCATTTTAAACATGTGAAAACATTACTTTTGGCCTGTTATTGATGGCTATAGAAGATTCAACATAACGTTACAAGAGCAGTTGCAGAGGACAGCATGACGGTTGCTGTGCATGCCGTGTACTCCTCCTCAGCACAGGGGAACAACTTGTGACCTGGAAAAACAGGAGCCTCCACAACGGCTGCCCATTTCTAACAGAGATACTCATTTGTATTCGGGCCATAGTCAACTACACAAAAGAAACAACCTTCCTATTTAAAGCATAAGACAGTCTCTTGCATTTAGTGACTAGGAAGACGGATTTCTCTCGAACAAGAATTTTCCACAGCCACCTCCTCTATGAATGTTTACATTGTGTTTTAGGGCATCTACTGCTGCCCAGGAGACTGAAACAGGTGCCTCACTGACCAGGTTCCCTCTGACATAGCCTGCATCCCTTCTAAACACCATGGGAAATATAACCCTGATCATAATACTGCCACAGGGCACAGTTACTAACTTACAGGCTGCTCCTCAGCTGTCTGGCAGCAGTAGGCTTGTGCCCTGCTAAACTGTTGCGTGCCTGATGCCCTCATCACCATCACGTCCCCAGCACCCAGCCACCCAGTGCTTCAAGACCTTAGCTGGGGACTTCATAGGTCACAGAGACACAGCAGGACAGACCTCATGCTTTCAGATGCTTTTTTACAGAAATTATCAAGGGAACCTAAATCATTACAACCCCTAACGACAACCAGAGCTGATTAAAGGGCACTCTACGAAAGGTTCCTCCCTGGGTACACTGTGATCGTGTTTTGCCAAGAGCAACCAACTTCTCTCCTGCCTCTGCTGGCCAAAGGTCAGTACGTTGAAGTGAACAAAGTCCAGTAGTAGCTCATGGTTAAATGGCTAAAGCCACTCCAGCTTAGCTCAGGTGCTCCAGCAGTAAAGCTGCTGTGATGATCAAAGCTCACAGACATAATCTACTGTAAAATTTGGAAGGGGAGGGAGTGCATTTCGGCATAGAAGACAAACAGCATTTGTCACTGTAACTGAGCAAATAGGCCATAAATAGACTCGTTGTTTTTGCCTGGGAGTTAATTTCCCTGTTTGCACACCCTAGCACTTGCATGTTCTTCCTGGTTTTGCTGAATGCATGGTGTTCCCAGTCTGGTTTCCTAAAAACGGCTCCACGTCCCACCCCAGGCGTGTGAACTTGTGCTGTATCTGCCAGCTCCCATTATCCCCAGTCATCACCTGTGGACCTGCTGGCCAGCTGCAGCCAAGCAGCATGCAGATGGGAGAGGTCTCAGAGTGCAGCTTATGGAAGGCCAGGGCTCACCCAGAGAGATTAAATTTATATGTGACTGAGAGAGAGATAGTTAAAGCTGAGCTTTTCCCCCTCCCAGAAAAGCAGTGGCCAGCAGGACTGCACAATCTGCAGGTGAGGGCACCCGCGGCCACCAGTAGCCACCCAGCCTGCAGGAAGGGGGTGCAAGAGGAGCGAGGTAGGAATGCAGAAGGTGAGAGGAGCTGGGAACACTGGATGGTGCTGGAATTGATCTGCATTCCTATGGCGATACTGTAGAAAAACAGACTTAATAAGTTCTGCTATTCATAGATCAGCCAGTTATAATGATGTTAAATCCTCCAGTCCCTGTCTGTCAAATTCCCACTAAGATAAGTAGGAACTAAACATCCTCAAGTGCCTTTGAAGACTGTGTAAGTGCCTAGATATTGGCCTGGCTTAAAATGACAATATAGAAAAAAACAGTACTGCTTTTCAGACATAAACTTTAATCATTATATTGCCCAACTACAGAAACCTTATCAAAATTACGCAAAAAGTACACAGCCACATTCTAACCCTGAGTAAAAGTTCAAAATTCTGAGACTATGTTACACTGCCATTTCATTGAACATACAACATTTTTTAACTAACCTAGACCCTAAAATGGTCCTTCTGTCTTCAAAAACACTAAATTTAGGCTTCCTTAAGTATACTAGAGACAGATGTAAAGCTACTGGAATGCCACAAAAGTAATGAAAACATCTAATAGCATGGCTTGCAGTAGTGAGAGAAAAAATTGGTTAGTTGCTCTTGCGGAATGAAGGGACAGGTATGGAAATCCTGGCTGCTGGTACTGCTATTTTCAGTTCATTAGGAGAAGCATTGTCTCCAGAAAGAGCTGCTTTCCTTTCTTCCTTCCTTCTCTACAAAGAGGACAATGCACAGAAGGAAGGCTTGAAGGAGGAATGGTTCTTATCTTTCAGGTACGCTTTATACTTAATTGTAAATATATAGAATCATAAAATGGTAGGGGTTGGAAGGGACCTCTGGAGATCATCGATCCAACCCCACTGCCAGCACAGAAACACCCAGGGCAGGGCACACAGGAACACATTCAGGTGGGTTTTGAAAGTCTCCAGAGAAGGAAACGCCAGAGGAAGGAAACTCCAGAGAAGGGAACTCCACAACCTCCACAACTCCCTGGCCAGCCTGTTCCAGTACTCCATCATCATCACAGTAATGAAGATTTTCCTCATGTTGAGGTGGAACTTTCTGTGCTCCAGCTTGTGACCATTACCTCTCGTCCTATCACAGGGCACTACTGAAAAGAGACTGGCCCCTTCTACTTGACACCCACCCTTCAGATATTTGTAAACATTCATAAGATCCCCTGTCAGTCTTCTCTTCTCCAGGCTAAACAGCCCCAGGGCTCTCAGCCTTTCCTCATAAGAGAGATGTTCCAGTCCCTCCGTCATCTTCGTAGTTTAATTTTAAGGCAATAGTAACACAAGACACATATGCAGGAAGAGCTGTCCTTCTAATACAACAAGCAAGAAACACCTAGGACAGGTAGAAATTTGAATAGTCAACAACGCCCTTTAATAAGACTGTATAAAGGAACAATCCCACCAGTTGTCTGCCCGGTGGCTTGGAAACCCCTGACAGCTAACGTACTGCACACCACTGTGCATTTATTTCAGCAAAGGGAAACCCCAGTTCATTTATTGTGCCATTATAGGGCTTTGTTTCTTATGTTCTTACTCTCAAAAGCATCAAAACAATGCATTGTTTAGTATCAAACAGTGCTCTTGTTTCTCATCAGAGCAGGGAAGCTAAACACTTGCTTAACTGCACAGCCAGAATGAAGACTGGGCTTCTCAAAGGAAATAAGGAACATTGTGAAACCAAGGAAAATTTATAATAGCAGCAAAGGGAACCCATCACTACCTGTAAGGAGTTTCTCTAATTGCCTGTCAAGCTGGGAGCACAATGTTTTACAAAGCCCGGTGTCAGTTCTTAGCTCAAAAAGAGGAACTGACAGCTGGAGATACGGCTTGGGGGAAAATGAATATGTTGCATTTAGGTGGCAGAGCAGCATGAAAGAGCTCTACCTGATGTAGCCAAGGTATAGGTTGCTGCTGAGGGTCTCATCTCAGGTGGATTCTCTGCCATCCTGGCTGCTACAGAGCAGTTCTTTCTCATGGTTTGACCCAGAAATTACATCCTGGACATGAAAGTTTAATTGAAACTGTGAGTTCTTGTGAATACTTTTGGTTCTCATTACATATGCTCTCCACCAAAACTGCATTCTGCTTAAAAAAAAACTCAGTAAGCCGTAACATAAGCACATAACCCCCTACTTAGCTCTTGTGACTTGAGGAGGAGCTGCAGATACTCCCTTTCTGAAGGATGATCACATTTATTCCCACAAGGGGAAGGAGGAGGAGATTCCTGGTGGAGGAAGGGCTGGATCACTGCCCGTGCTGCATGTCCATTGGGCCCATGAGAGAGCAGAGGAAGGTACGTGTGTACCTTGTCCCAGACAGTGAAACCCTCTGCCTGCTTTGATCCCTTTAGCATCTGAGGGCAGTCCCATGCACTCTACACATCCGCACTGCATCAGTGCTTGCTTTTGGGTCCTCATTTAGACAGAACCAACCTGTTCTTCCTGAACAAATCCCAGGTGTCACTCCAGGGACAGACAAAATGTATTAGCTCATGCCAGGTGTGGTTGCCTGAGCTGATGTGGCACAGCTTTCTACATCCACAGGTGTCCCTGTGTGAATCCATGCTGTGGCCAAATACAGCACCTCTTCTTCATGACATCTCTCTGCTACCCTTCAGGAGCAGACAGCTAACAAAAAACATACGAGAAATAACTGTGCTTTAGGATGAAGAGGGTCATCACAGGTGCTGGAGAAGACATGAGACACATATTCTGTGGATGGGTCAGCCTGCTCCAGAGAGCTTAGCGGGGCACCACAGCTTCTGATAGCAGTCATAAATGTCTATTAAATTAAATTAATTAATTGTCTGCTGCCTACTTTTTGTTTTCCCCTAAGAGACACAGAGTAGTTAACAAATGTAAGTGAAAACTGTTGGTTACAAAAGTTACTCTAAAAGTTACTCTACAAAAATAATGTCCAGCAAGCTAAATAAATTTGGAAATCTGAGGTGCAAGCTGCAAAAGTTTGGTGCCATAACTCCAAAAGACTTTGTGTGATTCTACTGAAACCTGCCAGGAAAAACCTACCCTGGGCTCAGGTGAGGAAAAACTTGTTTTCCTTCTGGGTCCTTGGAAATGGAGTAGTTAGATGAAACGTAGGCCCTACAGTGAAAAGGTTATTTCATTTATAAATGTGAAGAAACTTGAATCTAGCATTGGAGCATTTTGAGGAAGGTGTAAACATTAACATACACATCTCCACGCCTTCTCCCCTCTCATGGGCATTTGCAGTGCAAGTGGTTTAAATAAAACCTACGCAAATGAAAAAGGAACCTTCCTCTGGGAAGAGACAGGCAAGCAGAGGAGACAGAGACACCTCAGGGCACAGCCGAGAGCATCAAATCACCAACAACACAAGTGAAATACTGTGCTATTACACCCAGCTCGCACAGCAAGCATCCCGCTGATAGCAAGTGGAGAGGAAAGTCGTATTTCATAATCAGATTTCAACAAGGGGGTCATGCTTTGGAAACGAGAGATGGTACAAGAGAAACAAGCTATTTTTGAAAAGTCAAGCCAAATGCGTGAAGAAAACCTTTTTGAAAGTATCCATGAGTGAGTAGCTGGCTCATAGATTGTGAGTGTAGGTAATGATTTAACATTGTGACCCGAGCGAGAAACTGAAACACCCTGAGAAATGATTTTGGCAAGGCTGTATTTAATGAGTCAGGGCATCCTGTTATCTGATGGCATGTTTTTACATGGTAGGAGCTATTTTAATTGCTGTATAATAATCTGAGAAGTTGCAAAGGGTTAAATGCCCCCCCCCCCCCCCCCCCCCCCCCCCCCCCACTCCCCCCTCCCGAACTTGTTCTGTCTGTTTCGCCCGCCTCGGCACAAACCCCACATCGCCTACACCCCGCCCCGCTCGTCTCG
>WTSP01001576.1:21924-32996 GCA_025331215.1 Actenoides lindsayi | reverse complement strand
ATGGCGCTTTTGAAACGGGGCGCCGCGGGCACTGGAGACCTCCGCGCTCAGCCTGCTCCGCCTTGTGCTTTGCCTCTTTGACTTTCTTGTTCTTGTGGGCTGGAACCAGTTTTCTGCTCAGCTCGGCACAAGGGAAGCTAGATGTGCCTTCAGAATAGCTTTCCGGACCCCTCCTGGTTTTGATAGTTTTCTATTTTAAATTTGGAACGTTGCCTGGAGGTTTTCAAACCCCTGAGAAATAGCTGTGCTGGTTTCGGGAGGGTGCTCGATTCGGTGCGTGAATCCATTTCCGTGATTTAAA
Source organism: Actenoides lindsayi (assembly GCA_025331215.1). Taxonomy (NCBI): domain Eukaryota; kingdom Metazoa; phylum Chordata; class Aves; order Coraciiformes; family Alcedinidae; genus Actenoides; species Actenoides lindsayi. The sequence goes on along the minus strand of WTSP01001576.1, from coordinate 32,695 downwards.
AGCTTTAATAATTATTTTTAAACAACACGTTAGGTGTGAAATGCTCCTGGTACCCTGAAACGCAGCTCTTTTGAGATCCCATTTTCTTTCTTTCTTTCTTTTATTTTTTTATCCTTTGAGCTTTGTATTGCACGCCTTAGTTTAGGACTGGATAGGTAGGTTCAGATAGCAGTTTAAAATGATGGGTTTTACCCCTTCAAATCTTTGGTTATACAAAGTTCGTTTCCTACTTTCCTCTGAAATTCCACTGCCCTCTACTGGCTGCACCAGTAAGATCCACCTGCCCAGTGCTCTTCCCTCTCCACTTTATTTTTTTACTCCTTTTTTATTGTTCGTTGGTCGGTTTTCCGTTTGTTTTGTTGGTTTGGGTTTGTTTTGTTGTTTGCTTTGGGGTTTTTTTTTTAAGGCCAGAAACCGTTGAAAGGCATGCTGTTAAAATCTACTACACCAGTATCTCCACAAGGTAGAAAAGGTTGCTGGCAGGATGATCATCTCCCTGAGGAGCCCTGAACTTTAGATTTCAATCTTCTCCTTGATCCAGAATAACCTAGTTGGGCTGATCTTGAAGTCACGCTGCAAAGCTTGTTTTCTGGAAGTGTAAAGAGGGGAAAAAAGGTTTGGAATCAGCACTGCAAGTTTACTTGTATAGCTGGAATATTGTTTTGACTTCCTTTTCTCTGTTCCTGGCTTCTGGAGAAAACGTTGGGTTGGTATTTGTTTGTAAATATACTACCATATAAATATTTAGTAAATATAATTATATCAATATTTTTATTGATAAATGTCTGTGTATATAAATATAAATGTTGTGTCTCCCTCCTGTGGGTATTTCAGTCGTTTTCTTCTCTTCCTATTCAAGCTGCTCTGTGCTCCACACATGAACAAATGTGCTTGAATATCTGAATCATCTCCTCTGCCTGAGCAGACTTTTTGTCTGATTAAATCAGATGGAGGATTCAGGCTCGGAGAGAGAATCGGAGAGCTCAGCACATCGCTCAGAAGTTGTTCAAATGAAACTTTTCAGCTGTTTCTTTTTTCTTATCAACCTGTGAACCGTGGTTATTACGGACGTGTGTAGCCAGGGTGTTTGATCCTCTTCCTTCACTGGGTTCTTCCTGCCCGAACGCAGCCCCTGAAATCACCCTTGATGCTCCAACATGCTCGGTGGCTCTTTCAGCAGAGGGCAGCACGTGGGGATATTAAATAATTGCGTTTCCCTTGACCTTTGCAGTGACTCAGTCTTTCTCCCACACTTCAGTATTCTCCAAACAGGATAAACCTTGGAAATAATGGGGGTTTTGTCTGAAATCCTGTTTTTGCGTACGTCTCTTAGTTGTAGAGCTTCCAGGTTTTGAATAGGCTCTGGCTGTTCTTTTTGGCATTGCTGTTTAAAAAAAAAAAAATAATAACAAAAGTTTTCATAGCACTCAACTTTATTTTGTAACGCTGCCAGTTCCAGAGTCTTTTCTGAAGTTATCTCACTGGGCAGCAAGGGGCTGAAAGTGGAAGTCAGCAATAATTAGATTAAATCCATTGTTTTTCATTCATGCCCACCAGTCTGTACCTTTTTGCCCTTACCAGAACTGTGATGATCTAGAGGAATAAGAGGAAGAGGGGATAAATTAATGGATCTTTTCATGGGGAAAAAAAAAAAAAGGGGGAGAAGCTTTGAGTCCCACCACAAGCAGAAGAAAGTGTGGCTGCTTTGCAGGTGCTCACACTGCTGACCTTGCCTCCTGGGTAGAAAAGAGGCTTCCAGAGAAGCGTGCTGGGGCCTGCTGGACTCTGATTCTGGCAGCAACGTTTAATGTTTCCATTCTCTACTCTTACCACCTATATATTAACTCTGATGCTTTTGCACTTCTCATCCGGGTTGTGAATGTAGTTGTGTTTTGGTTTTTTTGTTTAAAAAAGTTAAGGTTTGAAAGGGTGTGGGAGAAGGAAAGTGCTTTGTGAGATACACCTACATTTAGTGAAGGACAGTTTGACTTTTGTACTTCCTTTGGCTTATATGAGTTCAACCAATTTATTTGTTTGAGAGGGTAGTTATTTTTTCCTTCTGAAGGTAGCAAGGCTTTCTGAGTTGGAGAACACGGTCACTACCATGGCAAAGAGATAAAGTACTGGGAAAAGGGGTAGACTGTAGCTAGATAGCAGGTATATGGGACTCGAAAGCAAAAAGGCATCATGACTCACTGCTTTTGGTTTATTTATTTTCTTTAGGTCAGTATAAGATAAACTGCAGAGAGAGATTTCAGTAAAATCTCCTTTTAGGATCAGCAGACTTGTTCCTTGTGACTCTGTTCGCTAACTCAGGAGGAACAGGATGTGGGTTTTCAAGATGATTGTTTGATCCTGTCTACTCTCTGTAATGTTTTGTATCTCAAAGTGCACGTCCTTTTTGAAAGTAAGGTGGTTTCTTGGTGTTTGTCCCACTTCAGCAAGTTCCTCCTTCCCTTCTTCACAATTTCCCTAATATTACACATGATTTTGTCTCCACTGGTGAAATTTGAAACGCACTTGTGTTGGAGCTCACGGTCTAAAAAAAGATCTGCGTGAAGTTTCAGACATCATCATCTCCCAGGGATTTCAGCTGTTGCTATAGAAGCCTAAATTCTCTTTTGAGAGACCTTTCCAGTATAAAGTTGCTACTGGAGGAAAGTTGTCATGGAAATATGCAGCAAAAAGAGAATGGCAATCTCAGTTTGATGACTGTTACACGGGCTCAGCCAACTCGGTGAAGTGGCTGCATATCCAGAGATGTGATTCTGCAGATTCCCTTCGTTACGTTCCCGTGGACTGGAACGCTGCAGACTGGGACCTAAAGGAAGAAATGATTTAACATGTATACAACCAAAGGTACCTTTCCCAACTGAAATGACCTTCATCTTGATCCAGCTTCAAGTTTCCTCACTGCATAAGCATGTCCAAAAAGCAGTGTGACACGATTCCTTAGGCCACCCAGCCCTCCAGGTGGGGACGTGGGGTCCCTTTGGAGCCAAGTGTGTGGCTGTGCCACAGGAATGGGGCTTAGCAGTTCCCTGGTGTCCAGCCTTTGGGGTGGGCACGGAGAGCAGTGCTACCTGCAACCAATGCTGCTCCGTTTGAAGGAATCCTCTCTGGGTGACGTCGGTAGGCAGGGGAATTTCCAGCAGCCTGCTTCTAACTATGAGCTGTAGCACAGCTTTTTGTTACACTTCTGGCCAATGTCTTCCCTGAAAGGATTCAGTGAGCTGCCACTATTGAAATGAGGCTTTCAGAAGCAGTTTTTAAACGACTGACTAAAAATAGTTAATTCTGCAAGCTTCAGTGCCATTTCAGATATGAACAGGAGGCCTTTGTGTCCGGCTAAATGGTGGTACACTCAGATCTCTCCATAAATTTCTTGTCCACTTACAGCATTACTAAGCCTGGTTGGTTCCCTGGTTTCAAGCTTTTTGTGTCTTTCTTACGAAAGCCTCCTGATAGCTAATAGATGTGATTATGAGTGAGCTGCCTTTAAATATCTATTACCGGTGTCACCATGGTAACCGCTGGAAGAGTTTCTTGCTGGTAGAAGGTTTCCAGCTCTCTGAGCTACAACAGGACAAAACGCTTAGGCTGTTGTTTTCACGGTTTGAATGAGATCACGCAATATCAAAGAGGAAAAAAACCCACCTTTTCTTGTTTTTTAATAACAGTGAATGTTAATGGCACTGAAAGGAGTAAGGTTGATTCTGGAGTTCGTCCTCGGATCAGAGCAGAGAGGACAGTGACCCGGGCAGGGGCAGGCCAAGCTTTCCCTGGAGAATGTGCCTTCGTGATTCAGTGTGGAGCGGAAAAAAACTCAAGCTGGCTTGGGTGTGCTTTCCCTACTTCTGTATTCCCAAACCACTGTGTTTTTGCTCTAGACCTGCAGCTGCCGCGTACCAGGCTAGCAGTGTTAGCTGGGTGATATCCAGAGTGAGTTTCCTGCTGTTCAGGATTTCCTAATTTTCCCCTTTCCTTCTCTCACATCTGCTTTTCTTCCCAGGTTCCCGTTGCTTGGCCAATCGATCCTCTTCTGCTCTGTAATGATGGTTGTTTCTCCAGCCTTCTCCACGTGACAGGTTCAGTAATGCTCCTCACGCTAGTTCAGTCACCTCAGCGGGCTGGTTTGCTTTCACTTAGTTATTCATTTAGGGTAAACAGGTCACAAACTCCATAGGATGCTTCCTTCTTTGCATGCAATCTGTTCTCTTGCTTCATTACCCTCCTATTTTACTATCTATGGGAGATTTTAAATTATCACTTGCTTTTATAGAAACTTGGAGAGCTGAGTACCTATTTTTGCTGCTCTCCTACTTCATTAGCTGTGCCTGCTGCTTTTGGCATTTAAGCTTCTCCCTTTTGGTAAGGGAGGCTTCCATTTGTGTGCCGGGCTGTTCAGTGTAGCTGGTCTGGACCAGAAAATAGGAGGCTGGGCTTTCGGGCCTTGAGGAGAGGTGCAGTTTGTGTTCACTTTGTGTGTGTGACAACTGCTGTGACAGAGCCAGAGTGAGGGGTACTGTGCCCCTCTGATGGAAAGAGTCCTGCCTGCCTGGAGATGAGCTCATGCTGATGAAGTGCTGATATTTGTCCTTACCTGCCTCGTAGGCAACATGATCCACATACAAAGATCTTTTTTTGCTGAGTTTCAAACTGATCATAGTTGATTTTAGTTATAATGTTTATCGTGTGCCAGGTTTGGACTGAGGGTTTAAAGTCTGGAGTAATTATAATTATTAACCAAGAAATCCAAGGAAATAATTCTCATAAGAAATCTTGAAGGCAGATCCTGGATCTCGGAATGGGATTTGCTTGCATTATACACTGCATGCTTCTTAATAGTTATTCTTTAACACTCCAGTTAATACTGGGAGGATCTCAGTGTTTGGATGCTTCAAATTTCAGCTGCATGGTTAAATTTCTCAAGAGTACTAAGTTGATTTAAAAGTTTAAGCAACAGCCAGCATGTTTGTTCATATAATCTGTATGGAAGCAAGGGATTGCTGAACTTTATTCTCCTTTTTTTTTTGACTGGATTTGATTACATCACCAAAGCCAAGCTTTTGTGCTCCAATTCCAAGTGCCCGCGTATAACAACGTGCTTGTCTTTTGCAAAACTGCTGGCTTACTACATGGGAGCTAAAATCAATCCCTATTAGCTTGTGCTATTTTGTCAGTAATTTAAGTGCCTTTGTGTCCTTACCTAGATGAGGTAAGGATAATAACTAGATGAGTTATTAAGCTATTGCAGTTATGAGCTGATTTTGTTCAAGTCATCTGTAAAAGACGCAGAGAGTAAGAACAAGACAAACTCTAAGCCATTGCTACATGGGGAATCAAACCTTGCTGATAGCTACATTTTTTTTTTTTTCTTCTTCTTTCTCTGAAATCCTGATCTACATTAGAGGACTTGTTCGACTCCTGGGACTTGAACTCCTTGTGCTTCATCAGTTTTCACTTAATTTGTCCTAGTTTTTGTTGCTGCCGGGCTCACCGCGATGCGCTCTGTGCATCTAGGCATACCCCGCGGTTCTGCTTCCATTCAGGGGCTGTCAGCAGTTCCAGGGCAAGTCCCTCTGAAACAAAGCTAACAACAACTCAGGTCTGTTATTTGCATCGCCCTGTAAATGCCCCGAGAAGCTGAAAGCAGTGGGGCATTCCTGCCCCATCCCATTGGGGATTTTTAATTCTAAGGCAGCCTCCAGCACACATCTTCCCCAGCCCTTCATTTTCCTGCACGGGTCTCCATTGTCAGTGATCAGCAAAAAATTAATTAAATAGCGTTCTGTTCAAGGCTCCTTAGTGGTTCTAATGGATACCTGTTGCAATTCCTTTCCTGTTGGGTGATAAAATGCAAACTGATCCCCCTTGGACAATAAGCAAAGGGAGCAAGTTGGGTTGTGCAGCATTTTGCCCGTGTAGGTAGTAAAAACTTGCTGTGCTACTTGAATATGGTAATTCTCTATGAATTGTTAATGAATGCCACATTATAACCTAGATATCAGGAAACTAGCACTGAGGAATGATGACTAGAGATACTCCTTTTACCCAAAGTCTTCGTTTAGTCATTGAAATTACAAAAAAAAATAAATCAGTTAAGTAAAGGAGAATACTGGAAGTCTTCTCGTCCCCCTTTCAGAGCAGAGCACTGAGTATTGCCCTTTTCACATACTTAGATTGAGCTGCATTTTGAAGGGAAGGGTGGCTGCAGTAAAGCTCTCCTTGGTTTGTTGCCGTGTCTCGATGCCTAGGAAAGTGTAAACGTCTGAAAATTGCAGAGCAAAATAAACTTTGGGTAAATGAGTGCAAAAGTGATCCGAGATTTGTATTTGAAATACATGAAATGCAGTGAGTGTTCCTTCACCGCATAGAATTCCCTCCTCGTTTTGCCTTTTCCTGTGTGTTGGTCTTTTTTTTAACTCTTATTTCTTTGTTTTTGGTAGATAGTTGTCTGTTAACTCTTCAGTGTTGTGCTCGGAAATGACAGAAATGCTGAAAAATGCTCATGCCTCTTACAGGCTCTTACTTTTGAAACAGGCAGTTTCCTAATTCTATTTTTGACTTGCTTAGTGGCTGTTCCCTTGGAAATGTTCAAGTTGTTGTCTGCTCTTCTGAAATTCTGGCAATAGGCGCCAGAGGAAGCTGTTTTTCTGGTCTCCTATAGCACTCTGTGTTCCATAAAACATATCTGTCTTTTCTCCAGATTTCCTAATTCTCGTCTCTTCCAACGACAAGTATTTTTCTCTAGTTGCAGGTCAGAGCTGGGAGCTGTGCCACACAGGCTGAGCTCCTCAGGTGTGAGTGGGAACACAGAACTGTAGAATAGTCTCGAATAGTCTCTTAAAATACTGGGGAAAAATATAAAAATAACCAAAACTGTAGTTCTCCAAGCCAGCACACTCAGCTTTCTCGCCCTGGAGGAGCCTTTTTGGCAACAGTTGCAGGACTGCACTCTTTATATCCACCCATTTGATCAGCATCATCTTGTCCACTGAAGAGTGGTTGTTTTTGTCGAAATGGAAAGCGGTGCCTCGTGATTCATTCTGCAAATGTCCACTGGCTGCTCGAGTTTCCTGACATCTGTAGTGGAACGGAGAAAATAAAGAAGTTTGTATCAGTTGTGTACAAAAAGGAAGTTTGTATCAGTTGTGTACAAAAAGGAAGAAAGGATGGAGTAAAGGCTGTCCCAGAGCCATGGCCTGACTCCACTAACACCCACTGTCTGATGCAGCCTTGCCTTTGTAGTCGCTTTTGGTTTTATAACTCCAGACAGTCCTGTTCCAAGCCTTATAACTGAATTAGAGGCTTGCCTTAAAACGACATTGTTATTGACATAATAGCCTTGTTTATGGAGCTTCTCTCCCTTGTAATTAAGATCGTTGCGTGCACAAAAGCAGTTAAATATAGCATAAATAGCTGTAAATGCAAAGATATTTTAAATCTTGTTCCTTGTGCGAGGCTTTTTTTTTTTTATTCCATGCTTTTTTCATGCATTTGCTTCTCAAATGAGCTACGCCACTAGAAATTCTGCCCTTTGCCCATTCCACTCAAGTTCTATCTCACCCATGTTTGTTCCTGTAAAATTGCACCGGCAGCGCAAGTTGCACCATAAAGCATTTAAATTCCTCACATGTGCTGGTTTAAAGGGGAGTTGGTTGGTGGGGTTTGGTCTCTCTCTCTCCCCTACCTTGTTGCAGAGTCATAAGAGCTGGGGGATCGAGCAGCGTGCTCACTGTTATTTTGTCTGCCAACCAAATTCACCAGCGGGGTGAGAACCTGGCAGATTCCTTCAAAAAAGTTTATATTGCTACTTGAAATTGTTTTCTCATTCTGGCTGTGTGAAAGTAATTATAGTTAAGGCCCAGGACAGACCACAGGCTTGCTTTATGACCGTAACCAACCCGTTGTAGCTGTCTGGTGCTGGGCTCTTTGTTCATTAAACAGAAAGGCAATTTTTCAATTCGGAAGGTTTGGTGCTGATTAATTCTTTGGTGTAAGTAAAGAGATCAGATAATTATAGCAGTAAGTGCTACCAGAAAACCTCTAAATAAACAAATGTACTGTCTGGTCTTGTTGGGTTTGGGGAAATTGTATGCCACTGTTCCAGCCTGTCTACCCAAGCTGAAGCATGTAAATGCTGTGACTGTCTCCTTACATCCAAGAGTTTTCATTTTTAGGTTTTGCTCCAGTTATATTTACCAAAGCTAAAAACACATTTGCGACTGAAATATAGTAACTCATCTCCCCGCTCCCCTCATCTCAGTTCTTTATTCCTCTTGGCTGGAGGACAGGAAAACCTACTGAGCTGACAACGCTGCTCTCCCACTGAGCCTGTACAACCTCCCCAGCAATGGCAGAGAGGCAGGGTGCCCATGTGCTGCTCCAGGCCAAAAAGGGTGCTTCTTGTCTTCCAAGATTTTCAGCGAGGTGCGTGCAACTGATGTCCCTCCTGTTTATGAGTTCAGGAGCCAGAGACCTGAAATGGTTTGCTTCCAAGTCAGTCTTTTTTTTTTTAGCTGTATCCTCTCAGTTTTGAAGGTGGTCTCTGAGGGAGTGACTTGCAGTTCCTCCACTGGGTACCAGAGTGACCTCATTGCCTGTGTGTTCACCACTGAATGTGGTGTCACTTTGTGCATCACTGAATGTGGTGTCACTCCCTCAGGGAGGAGAAGCACTGTGCATGTAGATCATGGTATCTATGAGAACTTGGTTAATATAAACAACAGAACGTACCACTGCCTTGTCTGAGCCGTGAATGATCTCAGAGCCTCTACATGTTAGATGGAAGTCCCATGCTGTGTTTTTATGCCACTAATAATGTATGCTTGAGACCTGCCAGACACAGACCGTGGTCGCATGTGAAATGAGCCATGGCATGGTCTTTCTTGTTCGGATGCTTTAAGATCTGAAGGCAGGAGTTCCTCACTCTTAAGAATATCAACAAGAAAGTTGAGATCCATAACCTTCAGAAGGGATTCAGCTTGGACTCAGTCTGTGTCTTAAGGTCTGGTTACTCTGTGGTAACTGTAGTGGTACCAACACTGAACTGAAGCATACACTTACTCTTGGTGTAACATCAGCTCCCTTTGGCACCCAGAGTAAGGAGTTCCAGAGGGTGCAGAAAGGTTGAACTGTGCAGATGCAGCAACTCTTTTCAGGCTCACTTTGTAAATCTTCCCCATCTCTCTATTATGAGACCTCTACTGTAGCATCAGCATTGCTTACGCTCTGGGTTCCCGTGGCTGGGATAGGATCCCTCTCTGCAGCTCAGGAGAGAATTCCTGATCTGCAGTCACAATGTGAACGTTGGAGACATTGGAGGGTGAACAGAGTTGAACAAAAAGCCCAGTTCTAAACACCTCAGGTTTCTGCGTTTGAAATTTAGATTTGGGGTTGACTTCTCTGCATCCCCTCTGTTTCCTCCAACTTGATGCTATCTTTGCCTGCTTTAACTCCATTAAGACCTCTGGCCTTCTCTTCCTCTTTTCACACACTAAGTTTTCTTCAGAAAGCTTAAAGAGGAAGATTCTTGAGCATTGCTCACTCTCGTCCCTTGTTTGCCCCCTTCTAAATAAAGAAGAGATTGACACTTCTGGTCAGACAGCTCAAGAGAAGTCACTCGGGATGGATTCTAGTTACTTCTTGTGTATAAACCTCTGTCTTAGTGTATCTTCCCTCCCTGCAAGCACACTTCCACTTTTTTGAAGCAACAATGGAGGCAAGGGAAGTGTCGTAAGGTGCCCTGGCAGTGGTTGCTGGTGCACTGGGGAGAGATTATTTAGCGTGGAATGGAAAAGCTTCTGAAAACTGCTTCTGTGGCTTCTTTCTTTCTATGGCCACCTCCTTGCCTTCCTCCAGTGTTTTTATGCCATCGGGTCAGCGGACTAGCCTGGGGTTTGTGCTCTCTGCCCAGTTTCCAGTTGTGCTGTTGGGAGTGATGGAAGCCTGGGAGAAACTCATCTGCTTTACAGGCTGAAGCATCTCGGTGTTTTGGAGGTGGGACGCGAATGGCTTTCTTGCATAAATCCTCTTTGCTTTGATGAAAATGTAATGGTTCTCCTTCCCCTGAGTAAGCAAGTGTGCATGTGTGTGTGTGCGTGTGTGTGCTGAATGCCAAAGCCCTGGTGAAGCCAGCTTGCTTCCGTATGTGAATCATTTCTCAAGCAGCTCTCTGTGTCTCGCTGCAATGTGGTTTTCCTCTCAGGGAACTACTCAAGCCTTGAATTTTCAGTCTGGCTTGCACATGCTGTCAGAAGCTACTGGGAGACAGTTTTCTTTCTAATGCAGAAAAGAGGACAGGCTTTTACTGTAAGTATTTTAATTTCTTTTTCTTTAAGGTGGGAACTGTATTATCTCTAGAGGGCTTCTAGGATCAGTGATGTGTTCTTGGAGTGCACGGACCTGCTTTGCTCAACACCACTTTTTTCGTGGTATCTCACTCTAAAACTAAACTGCATGAAACCAAAAATGTACAGTGCAAATAATTCTGTGTTAGCTGAAAACGGGCTGGGGATGGTCTAAAAACCATTACAACAAGAAGGAGGAAAAAAAGAAATCCCACCAAGTGAGTCACCAATCTGAGCCGCTGTATTTTTCCTCTGCTCAGATTTACTGACAGAAGGCTTGAAGCTGTTTCTCTGTCTGCTTCTGCTTTTTTCGCCCCCCCCCCCCACCCCACTCCCCACCTCTTGACTTCTCGCCGATACCCAAGCAGCAAGCAGAGAGAGCCGGTCGCTGTCTCAGTCGCGCATCCGCTACAGTCTGC
>WTSP01001576.1:0-21824 GCA_025331215.1 Actenoides lindsayi | reverse complement strand
TTCCCCTCCCCCGAGTTATTCACAGAAGGCCTGGAGCGTTTTTTCTCTCTGCTTCTGCGTTTTTCCCCCCCCCCCCCCCCTAGCAATTTGAGGTTGTCCTCCAACAGTTAAACGGAGCAGGAGCACAAGCAGACTTGTCTCTGCTACTGCATCTTCACGTAGTCCAGTCCAGAGAGGGCAGAGAGGAAGGAGCTGCTAAGCAGATAGGTTTGGCAGCCAGCGTGTCTGCGGGGGCTGAGCGAAAGCGTTGGGGAGCAGGCCAGGAGCGGGACGGCCCCTCGCAACGACACCGCAGCAGAGAGCTCTTGGGGTTCTCAGCAGGACCCTTTCATGGTCACAGTTGAGCAGTTGTCCTTAGAACTGTCCTGCGCTCTGAGGCGTGATCATAATAACAACAGTAATAAGAAGAGCATTTCTATAGCATGTCATCTGGTCAAGTTGTAGAGCTGTTAATTAAGTCCTGCATGCGTAGCCGTAAAGGATTACTGGTCGAACTGGTTTGAAAACAGGGATTCTCTAGCCCATTCTCTTGTACACAGTCTGAGTTCTTCTAGATGACCCCTCCTAATCCTTTCTGTCTCACCTCCAAAAGGGACTGGTTTGCATGTTCCTCTTCTCCCCTCTCTGAAGTGCTCTCTGCCCCGTGAACTCGGCAGGAGGGAGCATATTTGGTTTACTGAAATCGTCTGCAGAGTTTGACAGATAACTATCACAAGAATGCCTCATCCAAACAGGCACACGCGTATGTGCTGCCCATTCCCTTTCTAGTTCACTTCCAAAACAATTTAGTTTCTCATTATTTAGCCCACCAAGGTCGGTCAGTCAGTGGTACCCGAAGTCACAGTTGTAAACCATGGATCCTGTTGCCTGAATCTGTTCTGTTCCTGTCAGTGTGGGTATTTTTAAAATGCAGAAGTCCTCTTCTTTCTCCTGCAGTTCTGGAGTTATGTCCTCATCTTTGCAAAGAACCCTTGCTGCTACAAGTGCCCACTGTCGCTCGTACAAATGTTCAGAAGTTCCCAGTTTATTAACTTTAAGTGATCTATTCTGCACTTGAATGGAAGATAAATATCTCCTTGATCGAGATCTGGAAGCCATCCCTTATTTCTCTGCATTGTGATGGATGGAAAATGGGAGCCAGGGAAACATCCCAGCATGTGGCAAGCTGTGAGGCTGCTCACTTAAGCACTGTGTGACAGATGTTGATTTATCTCATTTTTACTACTTTTTTTTTTCTGTGGGGATCCTTTCCAAGGCACATAAATGAGAATATCTTCATAAATAGGCTATTTAGTGAACAATTATGATCCCATTTTTCTAAATGGAAAAACTAAGGTATAGAAGGATTACATGTCTGAGGTAGTGCAATAAATCTGTGCTGGGGCTGAGGACAGACTTGTGTGGAATCCCAAGCCAGCACGTTGACTGAGATATTGTCCCTCTGTGCTTCGAGGGGGTAGGGAACCTGCCACTGTGTGCACCGACCAGTCAGGGTGACCCTGGAGCCACGTGCTGCATACCTCTGCCCCTCCAAAAACCACCACTGTTCTTCTCTTTCTTGTAGCTGTATCTACCCCCTGTGCTACAGAAAAGAATGTAATGGCAGGTAATTATCACACAAACCACTCGGAATTATTCTTAATTTCTTTAGCAATTATACAGCTCTTGCTCTATCTCAAATGAAACCTCCTGTTCCTGCGGGTTGGCAGAACATGAAGTGTTGCCCGTATGTGTCACTTGCTTTGTGCTGCATTCACAGGGACAGCAGTTCAAAGAACCTGCATTAATGAGCAGTAGCTACCTTGAAATGGGTCTGAAATGTTTTGTTCTCAATATACTGAACATAAATTAAACCCATCAATTCAGGGCAGAGTCATATTGGGGAAAGCCCAGAGTGACCTAATTCTTTACAATCGTTACATGAATATAACTTCAAAGAGGAAGTTTGGAATCCATGCAGCATTTTTATCCTTCTTGAGGCTTTCCTTTGATTTGTGGCTCCCCAGCGTGGATGTTGGCCCCGTGTGAACTGATAGACTTTCCCTGCTTGCCTCTCTTCAGTCTCAAATGTAATCAGGGAAGCACAACTTAGGAAAAATGCCTTCTCCCCATTCTGTAGTGTGGAATCACTTCCTAGGTGGAGCTTTGACACGACTTCATAAAATGTGGGATTTATTGGCATAACCTGTAGGTATGCATTCTGCCACCATTGCTTCATGCACGCTCTCCCAGCATGTGAATATGCTGTCCCTGCCTAAATGCACATTGCCACCCTGCCCTTCTGATGATGGTTTTTTTCCTTGCGTGCATCCATCAGAAACGCGATGAACGTGATTCAGAACTGCCACGTTTGAGTCTGTACCTCTGCCCTGGAGTTACTGAAAAAAGAGTGTCAAGTCTTTTGTCCTTTCAACCTCACCAAGCAAATGCATCTAGGTAAACCAGAGAAGCAGGGGACAGTTAGGGGTAGCCAGCACAGAGTGGTGCTTCCTGGCTTCTTCAGGTATTGCACCACCCAGCTGGTAGCTGCTGCTGTCCTTCTGCAGAGCTAATGAGCAGGAAATTACAGATACATTGAGACTTTTTCTTTCCGTAGCCCGGTGTTGTTTGTAAGATGAGGGGTCATAGGGAGGTAGCAGAGTTTCTCTTCTGAGCTGTGTAGCGGTGACTGGTTAGATAATCAGTGTGAGAAAGGAGGAGGAGGAGATTGAATATCCATGCACAAACCCCATAAATTACAGGAGGAGCATGTTCCCAGACATTTCAAAGTACAGCTTGGGCTTGATTTTTTTTAAGCATCAGTCACTGTTCTGGATGATGGTTCTGGGTATTTTATCTAGAGAAGCAGCAAAGTTATCTGCATTTTCCTGTCTTAAAAATGGCCAGTAACATGGAATAAGGAGAAGAGAAATGCAGCTAAATAAATCCCTTGTCCATATGTGCACATGAGAGTTTTGTTAAACTTCTGCATTGATTTTTTTTTTCCATGGGATCTAACTAAGAACAAAAGATTGACAAGTCCAAAACGCCAGGGGGAACTTCTGTGGAGGAGGCTGGGCAGAGGGTTTTGCACTGCTCCCATCTGTCCCTGCCTGGAAAAGTCATCAGCAGCCCTAACGGGTGCTGTGGGAAGATGATCTTGTTCTGAGCAATGTTAAGACATGGAGTTTTGTAGTTCCTGACCTGGACTCTGGCAGTCTTGCTGGGATGCTTTTGGAAGCTGAGCTGATCACTAGAAACCTGTCATTTGGGGCTGGCTGGAACTGGCCTCACCTAGGCCACTTCTGATGTAGTTTAGCCATCCTTGTAACCTTTCAGTACCTTTATCAACATTTTTAACTCCTTGCAAAAGCACCTGGATTCTCTAACTGCCTAGCTGTATTATTATAGCACATTTTTCTCCACTCTTGAATGTTAAAAAAAAAACCCCAAACAACTAAAGCACCTTTGCTTGAGGCATGCATAAAACCAGCAGAATTTACCCTGCTGTAACATGTGGTCTGGACATGAAAATTTCCAAGTGATGTCTTTTCTCCTGGTACTCTACCAGAAAAACACGAAAATTCATCTGCAAATGAGATTGAAAAGCCAATCTGCTGAGGTAGACCAGAGGAAACTGCTGCTCAGTGTTTTGGATCAGGTTTTTAATTCTTCTTAGGTCAGCAAAAGCAAGAAGAGCATTAGAGAGGAGGTTTTGGGAGATGGCTGTATCTTGTCTCTGCTTTTGAGTTCTGTTTGGGTGGAAGAAGGTGGTCTGGCTTGTGATTACTTTTTTTTGGGGGTGGGGGGAGGCTTTTCATTCCAATTCTACTGAAAGGTAAACTTTGTACCAGCAATAATCCAGCAATTGTCCCCACTTGGAGGGGTAATGGTGGAAGGTTGCACTCAGAGATCCTCAAAGACACTAAAAGCAAGGCAACAGAAACTAGAAAAAAGAAAGGATGGATGTGGTTGATACAGAAAGACTACAGTCTGAGTTGAAAGGAGCAGATGCCGAAGGAAAGCTGCTAAAGATGACCAAAAGAGAGCAAACAGTTTGGCTTTGTTAACCCAGTTTTATTTTCAAGCAGGTTTTTATCTGTGCCATCTATCTCCAAGTTACCAGTTACTGTATTGGACTATCAGCTTCCCTGGTTTGTGACCCTGGCTTGATTCCTGATATCAGCTAAGAAATCAAGATGAGTTATATGGAAGCATCTGTCAAGCCTAAAAATTGTTGTTTGAAGTGAATTGATGTGTAAGGCAGAAAGGAATTCTATTTTAGCCCAGCTGGCTATCCTGCCATATAGCTTCCTACGTGCCACTAGAAAATGCTTTACAGTTTGCTGAACTTGTTAGATATTTTTATGTTCCAGTTGATAGTTTGTCTGAAAATAGCAGAGATTGATTAGGTTGGAAGGAAAATATACAGTATAAGCATGATGCAGATTTTACATGCTAAAAAAATAACCAGAGGAGAAATGTGCTTTGATTTCAAGAGACCGTGTAATAAAGGTTCTGAAGTAGCCTGATCCTTTGATGTGATGAAGAGTAACTGAATTACAGTCAAGGGCACTGGGGACCGTGGGTTTTCACCCACTGCAGTCACTGACTTCTGTCCTTTGAGAGTCCTACTGTGAAGCTGGTACCTCTGACCTCTTCTTTCACAGATGCTGGCCATTCCCAGGTCTCGCAGAACCTGCCATCTAGTACATTAATCTCCAGATCTAGTAACGAGTTTTCCTAATTCTTTTTCATTCATTTTGCCAAAGCAACCTGAATGACTCTGCTTTAATTTGGCTGTCTGGCATCACACACAGACAGGAGCACCAAACCCAAAGCTGGGTACAGTACACGAGTGCAGATAATTTTTATCTCCAGCCCCTCACCAGGGATTTTCCTATCTAACTTTTCTTTCTGCAGTTACACTAATGCTCTTTATTTAATTACTAGTGTCACTGCTGCCTCTCTGGGCTGTGAAATAATATTGCTTGTCATCACTCAAATCAACCTATCTATTCTTTTTAGTTATTCAGAGTAAAACAACCTTTAATAGTCAGCAGAATGTATTTCCTGGAAGTTGGTTTTACAGGGCTGGTGAAAGACTCCTTTGATGGAGAGCCAGGCCTTGGGATCCAAGGGACATGGTGTTGTTTCTCCTGGTGCTGGCTGTCTGTGAGAGTTGGGAGAAATTCTTAATCCAGTTTTTCTTGCCATAAAACGGGAATCTTTCTAGACTGGTTCTGAAGACTTTTATTAAGAAATATGGGTGACTGACTAAAGAAATGTCTAGGTTCTCAATCTTTAATAAAACAGTAGAATTACAAGTAAAGCAGACTCTCTTCTGCCAGCTGTCAAAATAACATGAAAATTTTCCAAATACCCTTTAAAAATACCGGTGAGAGAGGATGAACTATATAGCATGGCCTGAATTTTTAAAGACTGATGCCTGCAGGGAATTCTGTGGATGACTGAGAGGAAAAAAAGCTCTGTCAGGATCAACTTTGCATTTTTATAACCCCTTCAGTTATCCCATTGGCAGCCCCTGTTTCGGAGGAGAGAGGTATTCAGACACCAACACTTTGGAGTGTCAAATAGTTTAAAAACAAAACAAAAATAACCCCCAAAACCCCTGCAGTTTGGAAGTGACTGGCAAGAGAACTGATTGTGCTGCTCTGAAGCAACATGGTGTTGGTGTGAACCCCCATTTATTTCAAGATGGAGCTGCTGCTTCAGTACCTACATGGGGCTCTGAGCAACCTGCTCTAGTTGCAGATGTCCCTGCTCAGTGCAGGGGGGTTGGACTGGATGGTCTATAAAGGCCCCTTCCAATCTAAACCAGTCTGGGACTGGTTTTAGAGTACAGCTCCAAGGAGAACACTCTACAGGGGTTTAATTGTGGCCCACTAGTGATCTGCTCTGGCTGATGATGACAGACTCTGAATCTTGGGATGGTGGTGTTCTGTTTGCTTCCTAAGGAAAGCTCCTTGTGAAATGTAAAGAAAGAAATGAAAAAATAAAATCGTAGAGCATTGCATAAAGTGAGTCAGCTTCCTGGAGAGAGAGCAGAAGCGTGGCTCATCTGAAACATATTGAGACATAATGGGTGTAAAACTAGTGATTTTATTCCCCCCTCCTCCCATTGTGTTTGCAAAAGCAGCTTGGTTGCATCTCTTGTGGAAAACTGCTTCTCTTTCAGAGTTCTCTACGGGTCAAGAGACCAAGTCATAATCTCTCTGTGGTCCCTTTGGATATTTAGTTAAAATATGTACTGCTATCAATATAACATGGATTTCCTGCTCTCAAAGAGCAGCAGGACTTTTAAAAAAATTGTTAATATTTTTTAAGTAGCTTTATTTGGTACTTCTCCTAAAGCAGTGCTTCTAATAACTCAAATGTGTGTCACCTACCTAGGAATGAAAGCAGCTTAAGATGTGTGCAACCTTGCTTTATTCTTAGAGGTACGTATAAGGCTTGTGGGAAGTACTGGGATCCCACTGCAGAGATGGAAATCTTTATCTACAGCACAGATTCAGGTTAGCCAAATACAAGAGGATCTTTTACAAACGCAGATTCCCATACAAATACATGGAAGATTATTAAGCAGTTATAAATCCAAATATACTCTCCTCAATTTCGGTTTCATCTGCTTGGCATAGTAAAATGTTATTAAATCCACATGGCACTATAATTCAGCTATCATTACATGAAAAAGCCAGTTTGCCTCAGGCTGCTGGCTGGAGTTCTTGTTGTGGTTTGTTGGGGTTTTTTTTAAGTACCTCTTCCTTTTACTTCTAACATCACGGTCTAATGAGCGTATCACTCCACTGCAGCTTCATGTCATGGATGACTCAAAATTAAATTCTTTAGGATATCAAGAAAGCATCTGTGCAGCTTAAGGCAGGAAAGTATGGGATACAGTTAGGAAGAAATCCAGAGGATATAATAAAGCAAAATGCTTCTGCAACCCCTGGCTCTGCAAAAATCCAAATCTGCATAATTTGGAGATCGAATCAGGGAGACAGTTTGCGTGTGGAGCTGCTTGTTCACACAGATAAACACAGTAGATGGTGTGCCTGTTAAAAGATAGGGGGTTTTAAAATGTGATGTAAAGCACCAAAGCTTGCTAAGGGAGATCGTGACCCGTGGGGAATGCTAAACATGATTATCTATCGCATTGAAGCTTACGTATCTGTCGCGCTTTCCAGCAGGAGCCAAGTGATCAGCATCATCATTAACAAAGACTACTCCACTTTCTCCTCTAATGAGATCCTTTGATGGCTCCACGCTGTATGTGTGAAGAATTTTAATGGAGTAATGACTCTACTTAGTCATAATCATAACTACTAACTTTTTATTCCATTGTTTAGGAGCTGACAGGTTAGAGCTGTGGAGAAAGGAGTCAGCCCTCCCTGCAAGAGGCACCAAGGATAAGTAGAGGAAATGTCACTTGCTGGCTTTGTTCTTACTCAGATGGCAGTGGAGCTCTTGACATTCCCTCCTGCCTCTGTGCAGCGGGGCACTCCTTGAATAGAGCATCGTGGTACTTGGAAGGTGCCGGCAGCGTCAGATACGACTCGGCCCCAAACTTGTTTCCCATGAGTTCAGTGACTGTTATTATTTGTGAATGTGAAGTGTAAAGCTAATTACGAGATATAAAATGTGACCGCAGCCCTTCTACTGACTTTGCCAGGGAGAAATTGTTTCGGCACCTCTGTCAAAGAGCTGTTGTCCAAGTTCCTGCCGTCGCAGCTGGACTCCCGTGTGATAAACAGCGTGTGCTTACTGAAAGCACATTCCCTGAGCTGAGACACCAGGCTCCTCTCTTTGCACAGCTTTTGGTCACCAGTTGAGCAGAGCAGCAGCCAGCGAGCCGCTGCCTACGCATAGCTGATAGGCAGCTACATCCTGTCACTGCTGTAGAAAACGAAGCTGCAGAAGAAAAACGTTGCTGATACTGAAGTGGGGGAGATAGCAGGCAATCTCCCAGCCCTCCCATTCCCAGCTCAGCAGGCTGGTGAGACTTTAAAAGAAAATTAAAAAAAAAAAACCCAAACAACCCAAAAAATAACAAACTAATAATTGTGTTCTGCTCCTGATTTGGGTTGAGCAATGGCTGGTGAAAATGTGTGGCTTTAGCTGTATGAGCCTTGAGCTAGTGATTGCACTGGCAGCTGGCTACCAACTGAGAGAACCAGGCTAGTTGTGCTGGCAGATTACATTTGTCCAGCTGAATCCAAAAAAAAAGGGAATTCATGTCTATTTGTTGATTCCTGGCAGGATTTCTGTCTATCCAAAGATCACCTCTGAGGAATAGTGGATCTGGATTTTTGTTTGCTAGGAAGCTGGTGTCTTTTTTTAGCCTGTTTTGTAAATCTTGGTATTGTGAAACATCTTTTTATCACTGTGGCAACATCAACTGCTGCTTCTTTAGGAGGCTGATAACAAAGATACCGTATTTTCTGTACAACTGAGGAAACTTGCTTCTCACGGGACTTATTAACAGTGAGTATCATTTCAGTTGAAGATGCTGGATCTAACAGGAAGAGAAGTAGTTGCCTTTTAATCCCACGGTTGTCTTCGACTGCTGTGGACTTTGTCATTCCCAGTTGCTCTTTCATTGTGCTTCAGTGTTTGCAGGTGTTCTGCTGTGGCTGACAGAGCTCTGACTTACACAGTCCCAACAAAAGTCAGTGTTCCTTCTGTGCTGTTCCATGGTACCAGTCAGGATGAAGAAGTCTAAGTGGCTGCAGCCTGCTCTGAGGGATTCTTGAGGCTGAGTTTTGATGTGTATAAGAGAGGGAATAAAGTTTAGCACGGCCTTTTCAGCACTTTAAACTGCTGCCAGATATCTCTGTTGCTCTGACAGTTTATATTTTTGTGTGTTTGTGGATATACATATATAAATTAATTTATTTCCTTTTTTTTAGTGTCTGTAGACTGAGTTATTTGGGAAGAAAATGAAGAGCACTGCCCGGCCTTGGAGTGCAGTGGCAAAGCAAGGGAGTCATGGGGTTGACAGAGGAAAACCACTTTCCACCACCTCAACAGGAATGAAGGCATCCAAGTCCTCGACTTCCCTCGCCTTTGAATCTCGGCTCAGCAAGGTATGAACCTGTAAGACCTGTGCAAGTGTTAGAACCTTCTTCCAGGTCAAAGCTTTGCTTTAGTCCTGGAACACTGCTACATCCTGAAACTTGGAGTGGGCTCGACCGCTGTATTAAGCATAGGGAGGTGGTAATTGTGCTGTATATTGGACTAATGTACATTGCTGAAAATACTTTGCATGTGATGGGGAAGAGGCTGTATCTCTACAAGGTTTGAGTGGGTTTTCTTGCACAGCGTGTGAGGGAATGACCTCAGCTTTGAAGACAGAGAAAATTAAATGGCAAACTCTTAGTTCAAGTGATTGTGACCTGTGTGAAGACATTCAAAGAGATTTATTAATGGATTTCCAGAATTCCTAAAAAGGAAATTTCCAAGATTCCTTGCTTTTCTTACTTCAAGGCAAAATATACTAACAAAAGATATAACTTACAATGGAACAAAACCAGCAGAACCTTCTGCCAAAGTGGGGTTTTGAAGAAAATGGAGCAATACAGCTGAAGTGGTGCTGCAGCTGCACCCTTGCAGCCAGCAAACGGAAATAACCTTGTCATCCAAATAGAGACCAACCACACAGTGATGAAAATAGACCATGGGCTTGCTGGTTATAGCTCTTTCCAATAGTAAAGTTTAGTAACCAGTGCCTAACGTGGTACAGCATCTTAATCAAGATGAGATCTGAACTTCACCAATTCTCACAGTTTCTCGAGTGAAGGATTAATTTACTTTAGTTGCTTTATAGACTCCTAGATGCTCTGAGCATCTTAGTGATGGGATATTTCAGTCTAGTGCTCCAGGCAGGTTATATTTGTCATTGGAGTGTGTGCTGTATAGCTGAGGCCAGCATTTCTGAAGCAATACTACTGGAGGGACTAATCAGGACATCTGAGATGATTTATTTGTGTATGATGTTAAATGTAGAGGGTTTTCTTTCTAATTACAGCTATCTTCAAATTGTTGATCCTCTGCAAATGCAAGATCATCAAAGTGGTTTCCTTGAAGAAACGGGGTGGAAAAAGGCACTGTAGTTTTTACTGTATTGAAGAGATTACTTTGGGGAGACTGCAGAAGTCTGTAAAGGTCAGAAATCAGGCTGGTTTGTTCTGTTCAGGAGGGTGAGCTGACAAAAGCTCTGCCAGAAGGCAAAACATTAGATGCTTGGTATCCTGAAGCAGATGAGCACTTTAGCTATTGAAACTTAGTGCTCGCAGGGTCCAGGAAACCACAGTGCCTGAGTCAGAGGAAGAGATGAAAGGGAGAAAGAATTGGAGTTGAGACACTTCATTTTGCTTAAAGATTTTTACGTTCAGGAACCACTAAACAGGGCGGGTGCCTGATGTGTGCTCTCTCTTCATTTAACCTGAGCAGTGGTTTTCAGCCCGTGGTTCATGGACCCCCTGGGTGTCCCTGGACAGCTTCAAAGGAAATGGGGTTTGATTTGTGAAAGCAGTTTAGGTGCCCACAAACTGAAAAGGACAGAAAAAAATACTTCTCTAGGGAGACTCTCAAGAAGTTTGGTCTTTTAAAATGCTTGAAGTATTTTTCCTGAAATTAATTAGAGGCTGTTATCAGAGGTGCACAGGCTGTTAGGACCAAAGTTCTGAGATAAATTCCTACTTCTGCTTGTTGAAGCTACATAATTTCAGTGTTTGTCCTTGAATCTTACATCCATTGTACTTGTATTGCCTGGATTTCTATAGAATTCTGAAAACCAGCACATTTTTTTGCTGTGAATGGTTTCCTTGGTGGTCACATGAACAAAATAGTTTCTTGTGAACAGACTTTTCAGTTTCTCTTCTGCTGAGTCCTACAGTCCCTAGTAGAACAAATAGTATAAGGTCCTGCCATGGGATCATCAGCCATCTTTGCTCACTGTTTTTCAGTGCACAAGGAGGGTAAATAGCTGAAGTCATCATGTTGAAGTTGACGGGTTTCCAATTAGTAATTGCATTAAATTTTGCACTGGCTCCTCTTGTGTTTTAGTGTGGCAGCTTGAGCTTCTCAGCTAAATGATTTACAGAGTTTTGGCTTGGTCTCCAGCATGATGTTCCTTTGTGTCAGATAAGCTGGTTTACGATGCCACAAAGTTTGGTGACTCCTGTTCGACAAACACTGGCAGTTGCTTGCTCTTAGAATAGCACCAAGAAGTCTCTTCAGAGGATCTAAGGCCACTGCTGGGGCAAAACTGCATGGTCCTGAGTGGAGAGGCAAGAACCAGAAGATCCTTTTAGGATGGACCAGTTATTTACTACTTTGACCTACTCAGTGTGTCAGGCTCTGCAACTGGCACTTACCTGCACAGGCCCAAATACCTGACTAGAGGTAAACCAGGGAGGAAATATGAGGACATTTGACCTGGCAGTGCTGGGTGAACAACCCTGGGCTTGATGATCTTAAGGTTTCTTCCAACAAAAATGATTCCGTGGTTCTATGATGAATGTTGCTCAGACCAAGATCTGAGAAGCAAGAGTTGCCAGCAGTCTACTCCTGTAAGCTCTCTTCTCCCTGCCTCTCAATTATTTGCTTATTTGAGTGGTATTTTCCATTTTTATTCATCACTGTTGAAGCAGCAGTGTCTCCTAACCCACTTCACAACTGTCTAGAATGCAAAAAAACCCCAAAATTATTTAGAATGGTTATCAAAGCAATATTCCCTTTGAGTTATCTTATGGAATCAGTCATTTTCTTGCATTTTGAACAACTTGATGGGAATAGTCAAGGTCCTAATCTTCTTGTTGCTCACAAAAATCTCTGTATTGCAGCTGAAGAGGGCAAGCAGCGATGACATGCTGACAAAACCAGGGGCAGCAGCAGCTTCTGGAGTCTCTAGACTGAAGAAGACCATTACAACAGGAGCGATTTCTGAGCTTGCGGAGAGTCGACTGAGGCCCAGCACAGGTAGATAACAAAGGTTCTGGAAGACAGGCTACGTTGTCTGAAATGTGCTGTGACTGTTGCTGGGTTTCCCAAGATACACAAAAGTGATCAGAGGGCTGGAGCACCTCTCCTATGGAGGAAAGATGAGAGAGTTGGGGGTGTTCAGACTGGAGAAGAGAAGGCTCTAGGAAGACCTTATTGAGGCCTTTCAGTACTTATAGGGGGCCTGCCAGAAAGATGGGGACAGACTTTTTGGCAGGGCCTGTTGCAACAGGACAAGGGGTGATAGGTTGAAACTAAGAGAGGGAGAGTTAGACTCGAGAGAAGGAGGAATTTTTGATATTGAGGCTGGTGAGACCCTGGCCCAGGTTGCCCAGAGAGGTGGCCGATGACCTGATGGGTGAGGTGAGATTGGCTGGGGTTCTGAGCGACCTGCTCTAAGTGCAGATGTCCCTGCTCAGTGCAGGGGGGTTGGACTCGGTGACCTTGCACGGTCCCTTCCCAGCCGAACCGTTCCACAATTCCATGACCCTGGCAGTTTTCCTCTCCCCACCTTGCAGCAGAGCTGCAACCTCCCGGGGCAGGGTTTGTACCATTTTCTCTCCGTCTCCTGCCGCCGCTGACCGAGCGCAGCGGGTCCCTGCTGCTGGGACGCAGCCGAGGGGCGAGAACGAAGAGCCAGCCGTGGCATCTTCAGCTGGGGGTGAACTGAGTGACCTTTAAAGGTTCTCTCCGGCCCAAACCATTCCCGATTCTGTGCGTAGCTTGTGCTCCCGAGCGATGGTGTGGCTTGCTCTCAGCGTTAGCCCCGTCAGCTTCCTCCCATTGCTTTCCAACCTAAACCTGTTTCTAAAGGCAGCGACACCATCTGCATACCAAGAGCTGCGGTGCAGCCGCTCAGCTTTCCCCCAGGAGCTCAGCGAACGCTGGCTTTTGTCTGCTCCCTGGTGGCATTTCCAAGGGAATGCGAGATCTTATTAAATTGCACCCTGACCTCCCTACTTGTCACAGCCTCTGCAGGGTTTGTGGGTGTAACAGAACGACTTACTGAGCAGAAACGGATTTCGGAAGGAAAAAAAATTAAATCTTCGTATCCTTCCCCTCACCCTTTGAAATAAAGTGATGCATCTTGTAACAGCATAAATGCTTCACAGTAACCCGGAGACAGATCCTGTTCTGTAGTTAATTGGTGTGTAAATCCTCAAATTTTATAGTGACTGCCTGTATCCAAAGGCATTTGAAAATCACCAGCCCGTAAAGCGGCGTGATGCTGGCAAAAGATGCTTGGGAGGGGTAACGCAGGGAGAAGAAAACCTGTGTGGATGATGCAGCATAGGATCCTGGGAATGCAGCCAAGGAAACAGCACTGCAGGGAGTCCAGAATGGAATACATATGTCAGACACAAAATACTAGCAGTGGAATAGAGAGCCCCCTTCTGCATGCCTGTATAGTAACTGGGGTTGGAGAAGGGATAAGATTTATGATGATGGCTACTTTAAATACAGAGGGTAAAATGGTTTGTGGAGGTCAAGTCACATCTGGGTATTGTTTTGCCAATTTAAATCACATCAGTAGCTCTGACCTCCCATATTGCTTTGTATCAACATTTGTAGATGTATGAATGGGAATATTAATGTTGGATGAAAAGAGTCCAAGCGTGGAGCTGTGTCTGTTGTGTAGATAAACACTAAGAATACATGTGCTACTCCTCTGCAATTCATTTTAATCTAGAGAGAACTGTCCCAGGCTTTACAGGGGCTGTCTACAGGTATGTATACAAAAAGACAGGTATCTTGTATATCTTAATTTTCACAGTGGTTCCATAGTCCAAAAGGGTGCTTGGAAATCTAGGTGTATTCTGAGAATAAGTGTTGCTGTTCTGGCCACTGAAAGGTGCTCGATATTACCGAGCAAAGTTACAAAGCTGAGTGCTATTTTTGATTGTCAACACTGTAAGAAAATACCAATAGACATAACACAATATATTATTGCTAGGAGGAAAATTAAAGATCCAATATGAGAGGGCACAATATGTTCCTGGGAACATTAAGTAAAAAAGGAGAGAACATTTGTTTCAGCTGTTACGTTCTACTGAATGGCGTCCCAAATTGTCTGTGATTGGGATCAAGACTACACTGCAATGCTAACTGACTGTGGAGCTAATCCAAGGAAGAATGTTCCTGTAGCTGGGAAATGCAGATGTTTGTGTACGTAGCCAACTGTGGAAATCTTGAAACTTAGTTCTGAAACCACTTTCTTTGGCTTCTTTGATTGCCTTCATCAGTTCTCTATTTTCCTTTCATGTCTTAACTGCAGACATCATGTCTTTCTCCCCCCCCTGCCTTGTTTGTGCTTTTTAGTTTGAGCTTCCTTTGTCTGTTATTCAAGTAAGTGATTTGATTATTTTGCTGAAATTATATTATATTAGTTCCAGCTACACTTTGGTGGTACTTGGTGGGTATCACGGTATTTTGTAAGAGAAATTAAAAGAAACAAGGTACCAAAATAGAAAAAACCAGCTTAGGTTTCTTTCTTCTTCCGGGTGTGACTGCCCAACATCTGTGTGTTGACCTTGAGCAATAGCACGTGTTCCAAATGCTGCAGATAATAAATAATTGACATCAGGGTTGCCTGCTTAAACAGGCTTCTTTGTATGCTGACCTTAGTGGAGTTGAAGTTACTCATTTTAGCCTTTTGCTGACATAACTACCCCGGTCTGCCTTGTTGGAAGCTAATGCAGTAAATCGTAAGTGACTGGAAGGGAGATGAGGCCAATCTCATGTCTCCCTTCTTGGCAAGTGGAGATCTGAAAATGGGACTGGGGACAGATTGTCACTGGAAGTTCTGTGCTGTGATGTTTGGCTTTAACTGCTGGGCAGTTTTGAACTCCCAAGCAGTGGGAAATGATGCACAGGGAGAAATAAATGCTTTGGATTCAACTTCCTTATCCACAGTGCTATGCCTGTCCAGGTACTGCCCTGCAGTAGCAATTTGGTTTTATGTCAAAACCAAGCTTACAGAGTGCTTGCATTGCTTTTAATGTTTTAGTAGCTGAAAAAGAGCTGGAAACATTGCAAAACAGGAGGAAGAGGTCTCTAATATTGTTTGTTTCAATGCATACACTTGTAAAGCCATCCAATCTATGAAGCCATATCATAAATATATTATTTTTAAATATATGTAAATGGAGAAGTTTATATTTGAATGAGAAACTAGAACTCTGTTCTCCAGGATTATAGGGAATCAGTGATTTTTTTCGGAGGCTTGCAGACCAAATAATCTTAAATAATGTAATTTCACGGAGTATTCATGTACGTTCTCAGGAAGAGTATTGCATGGTAGTACTGCTATGCAAATGGGAAATCTGAGGTTTAGACAGGTGAAATTACTTGCTCGGTGGATCCTAGTAGTCATTCCCAGTCCTTGCTCTCAGTTCTATCACTCCTTCCCTACAAGCTCCCAGCTCAAGCACTTTCTGAAAATTTCCCTCAAGTCTGTCTGGTTTAATCATGTTCTTGTGCTTCCTTGATGTTATTTCAGTGCCAGCAGCTATTTTCTGTCAGCTTTGACAGGAGCCAAGAAAGGGGCTTATGCTGGACGTTAGAAAAGAGATGCAGCCAGGATGCCTGACTGAGCTGGGTGGTGAGTGCATAATCTGAAAGCATTCAGAATACTTCAGGCATCCTCATTTCTCCCAAATATATTGATTTCTGTATCAAGGTCTGCCAGCTCCAATATGGAGTATCAGTTCTTGAAATGAAAGTAAGAGCTGTATTTGGTTTTCTCAGGCTGCTTCATCAGCTTCTTCATTCCTAAGTAAAGTCTAAATCTAAGTAGACCTATTGTATTTGCCTCGGAAATAGCAGTTACTGACAGTTTCCTACTATAATCACCTAACTTAATATTTATAGGAGTTCTGGGTGTTTTACTGACAAGCTCAGGATCTCCGTAAAGCTCAAACTGTGTTAAAAGTCAGGTGCTCTACTTTCTCACAAAGACAGTGGGGATGTTTTCTCTCTGGAGGCCAAGATGCCAGCAGGATTGTGAGGGATGGAGCATGGGACAACACAGTAGGCCATCAGAAATGGCCATTTATTTTTAAGCATAAAACAGGGAAATGAAGAATTGACACGTGTTCTCAGCCAAAGCAACCAAGGCGTGTTGCTTTCTGTGCGTGCCTGCTGAGCTGATGAACATCAGCGCTTGGAGACGAATAGTCTAATACAGAAGTATGGAGGAGGCAAACTGAAAGATATTAAGAGTTTCAATTATCTCCTAGACATGTTATGCTGAGACTCTGAGCTCTGCAGGTTACCTGGACAAAAGCTACTAATCCTAGAGTGGAACGTTGCCAGCGTTACAAATGAAGCTGTACAAAGCACCCTGTTGTAATAAGCCCAGTAAATTAAATAGTAAAATAAAAATACCAAGAAAATTGAAATAATCAGTGAAGGCTGTAGAAGGACCTGGTGATGATACTGTGTTGTGGGACAGTTGGGTTTGAATAAGATCACTTCCAATAAGGAGGGCCTCTGTTTTGATGAGTTTTCCTGTGAATTGTCACTGTTTGTAACAGTTCATTTCCCCCTGGCTAAACATGTTACCTGTCTATCCCCAGTTCCTGCCTGGTTCTAGTAGAGCACATACCATTAGTCCTTTGGCCATCACTGTTTGTTTGCTGTGTTTTCCATGGACTACAGATTTCAGAGCTTCCTGCATGTTTATAGAATTGTCATTTCAAGAGTCCTATTTAAGAATAATAGATGGACTCTCTCAAATTTACTGTCTTCTTTCTGTTATCTTCTCTGCTTGGCCAGTGTTTGTCACTCTCTGATGTGAGGTAATCTTTTAGATTAATTTGAAGCTAATCCAGACCAGGAGCCTTCTCTACATGGTCAGAAAATTCAAGAAAAGTATTTTGTTTTTATTAAAAGCTTTCTTGAAAAAAATTTAGTTGGCAGTTTAGTTCTTCATAAGATACTAATGCACCCCAGTTAGAACAGGAAAAAGGAAAGTGATTTCTTCTGAAGGACAGCTCTCTGACCTTGGGGTCCTTCTACTCTCCCATACATCAGTTTTTGATGGGGCCTGCTTTTTGTGAGCTGTCACATCAAAGGACTGCTATAGGTTTGTAGAAAGGTTGCAGCACTTTGCATTCAGGCTCGTTACTGTCTCACTTTTCTTGTGAAAGGTAAGAGACAAGTGTGAGAGACACTAATGAGATTGGTACGTTCTGTTCCACTTCGCTAGAAACCATATGACTGATCTCATCTGGGGCATCCCAGGAACAATAAACGTGCCTTAAAACTTCATCTGGAAAGCTTTTGCTCCCCTTTCCAGGTACAAGGCACAGCTCTTGCATAATTATTCTTTCTTATCAAGAGAAATAGATTCTACCTCTATAACTGATACAAAAAGGAAAGGAAAGCTCAAAAAAATTGCCTTGTCAAGATGTCATTCAAATAGGGAAGGTGTACACTACTGCAGAAACTTAACATGCAAACCAGCTGGTAGCTGTATGTCTGCATTTACATCCATAGCTCTGCGTGTAGCTGGATGTGCATATTGACACATACACACGTGTGTAAATACCTGCATGGTTGGTTGTAACATACTGATGCACATGAGAATCTGTACCTTAACCTCTCTGACACTGCTAAGCAAAATACTTCCTCTGCCTGTGATTTTTTTCCCCAGATATCAAATAATCAGACTAAGTTTCAGCAACGCTTCGGAAGATTTCACCCACTAACCTCTGAACTGGGGGCTCAGGATTTGAGGTAGATCAAATTTGACATGCCAGATTCAGTTGATGGCAGCTACTTGTCAAATTTCTCTTATTTCTGCTTGTGGTAATATTTTCTCATGATAGATCTTGTGCATAGTAGATGCTCCCTAGTTTTTTAACGAAAAAAAAATAAAATAGCAGTGGTCTTGCCTTTAAACTCTGATTTAGAGTTTAGTCAGCTCAAGATCTCAGTCCCATGATTCCTTGAACTAGAGAGTTTTATCAATGGATGATCCCTTCTTGTTCTGAAGGTGGCATATGAAGGTCAACTGACAAAATTATTCTTTTGTTCTGCTGCTGGCTGTATTGTATGAACCTTCTTCCATAACTGGAAATGGAAAGCAGTGCATTTTAGTGCCTGTCTGTTGGGATTTCCGATACCTGATGCTGTTAAGGATAACAGTTTCTGTGGGAGGCATTCACAGGCTGGCTGCAGTCATCTTGCATTATTAAAGAAGTAAGAATTAACTTCTGCTGACAGCACTGTCTGCAGCATGTACCTTTTTTGGTGTTGTTGCTGCCCTAATCTACTACACAATTTACATTTACTGCACTGAATCTGTATTAGCACCTTCTAAGATTTTTTTGCTACAACTTCTTGTTAAAACAACCTGTGGAGACCCTTTGCTCTGTTGTATGTGCCCTGGAGAATGACTTTGTTGGCACACGATTCCCACCCTGGGACCTGAGCCAGTGCTGGGGATTCAGTGTGTGGTAGGGATACAGCAATGCTAAATCTTAGACTGTAATGACTTGACTCATTAAGTTGTTGACAGTTAATTGGCTCAAGCCAACATGTATAGGGAAGATACCTTACAGCTGTAAGCAAACTGTGATGCTCACAAAAGCCTTGCTAGGAATACCTACACAGAAAGGGGAGCCTGCTTGGTTGGTCCAGGAATAGAACTGATTTATGGTCTCTGTTTGATTTCTTTTTTTTTTTTTTAGGCTTCTTTAGTGAAGTTGTTCAGCAAAGTCAACCCAAGCTTGCATTGACTACTTGCTCCAAGTTAATTATCAGCTTTCCTTTAGCTGGTTCGAAGAGAAATGATCCTTCACACAAATTCTCTAGGCCTGAATGTATTGCAGCCAGAATGCCTTGGCAGAAAGCCAGCATGTTTGCAGTAAAGAATGGGAGGGAGCGAAAGAAAGGAACGCAAAGCTGGCCTGGTGGAACAAGTATGCTGATCAGGAGAGGGCTTGGCATTCCTCTATTATTTTTTTTTTTCCACTGTTTGATTGTTTTGGGTTTTTTTTTTTTCAGCAGCTTTTGGCTTACATTCTATTTTAATACTGTAAGAAAGAGGGAGAGATTGACAGCTACATCTCAGATGGATTCCCGGAAGGCTGGTTGGCAGTTTTGTGCCATGAATGTAACTATGATCTCACTAATTATCCTCACAACAGAAATGTAGGTTTTAGCATGGTTAAAAATACACTTGCTCTTTCTTCTGGGTTTCCATGTAGATGTTATATTCCTAATCCTCTGGAGTCTACAGCTGTGCCTGATACACACATCTCTGTAGATTTCTTTTCCCTGCGAGCCAGTCCTGTCATTTGACTAGTGAGTTTAAAGAGTTATGTATGTCATACCTTGAGTAGTGAATTTCTGTTCTCACTATACAGAAAAGGGACGTTTGTGAGGTTTTATTGGCAATCCCACAAGTGCGTAGTGCAGAGATAAGTCAAACTTCTTGCCTAGGAAGAAACCAGCTAATATATTTTGTAATTATAGAGATGAAATGGTTCATTCATTCATTTTTATACCTTTATTAGAAAAGGAAGGGAAACTAATGTAAAATCTTCAGATAACAAATAGTTGCCTTAAGATTTAGTCGTGTGTCTGTCAAAATTTATTACCTAGTCACCATGTTAGAAGTCAGGCTTGCCATTATTCCTTCTTTTTCCTCAGTTTGAGCGGCAGGCTCCCTAACCTGTAATCTCTCATCCGTTGGCTTCTGCTCAGGCTACAGCTGTGTGTTAAAATTAATACCTTTACCTTGCACTGTGGACTTGGGCTAGAAGTCTTTCACCTGACATCATTCTCCCTGTTATGGTGTTAGAATGTTCTGAGTTATGTTTCATGCCACTGTCAAAAATAACAGATTGGTTCTTCCAGTCATGACTCTTTGACAGTGCTAATTTCAGGTGTGTTTGCTTTGCCTCGGTGATTACGTTTGATAAATACTCCAGGCTTGCACCCCGTGCTGTACTGGGACCCTGTTCCCTTTTGTGTTACAAAAATAGAAAGCAGGTGTTGAAATAATAAATGCTCAGTGTCAGGTTTTACCAACCCAAGAGATTATCTGGGTTTATGCAATCCCTCAGGTGAATTCTGTGGAAGAAAAGCAGAAGTCACTCTTTAGTCCATAACAGAAGACAGTTTCTTTGGCTTGGAGATACATGTCGACAGCAGTTGGAGGATGTTTGTATCCATCCCAGTAAGTAACAAGACTTAGGAGACCATAAGATGACTTTTAGAAAAAG
The DNA here is from genome assembly GCA_025331215.1 of Actenoides lindsayi. Lineage (NCBI taxonomy): Eukaryota > Metazoa > Chordata > Aves > Coraciiformes > Alcedinidae > Actenoides > Actenoides lindsayi. The sequence goes on along the minus strand of WTSP01001576.1, from coordinate 1,587 downwards.
AATGCAGTATCAACAATCCTTTTTTTATAGGACTTTTATGGCTTGTTCATTAAACAAAGCATTTTATACTTGTCATGCATAAGGTAGCAATAGACAGGAATTCTGTTTCAAGTCATCCAAATATAGACAGCTCTGTGAAAACTTTTAGCTTCGTCTACACACTGTCAGAGCAAGAACAAGTACCTCACCCTGTTCTACTGTGTAACACCTTGACTTCTGTCTCTGAACACTCGGCTGTTGCCCAGTCTCAGTGGGTAGGGCTGCCTCATGCAGCTGTGCTACCAGGTTTTGATGGGTGGCTTTTTTCAGTGCTTGTGGGGAACTAGCCTGAGGGGAATTTTGGAAACCACTGTAAGAGGTTTTTAGGCATAATAAAATGCCACATCCTTAATTCAACAAAGATAATTAGGTTTGAATAGTATTCAGTGTGTCCTGTACATTGGTTTTTATACTACAGAGGTGAACCTGCAGCGTGCTGACCATTCTCAGCATCAGCTAAGGATATGAAGAGTTGGGGATGCTCAACCTTACCCAGGGGTAGTCCTGGAGGGATGCTCAACCTTACCCAGGGGTAGTCCCAGAGGACACTGGAACAAACCAGACAGGACTTTTCAGAAGGGGCTTATCCTCACAATCATGGTCAGGTTTTCAGAGGAGCTCCATCTTCATTTCAGCATCTCTTGGGTATCTCAGTTTTCAGAAGGTGCTGAGCATTTCTGACATTTGATCCCCTAATTCTTGTTGCATCTTGGTTAAGAGGCGTCCTTACCCAGCTGCCTAAGCGTGTCTTTACTGGATGCACGCTTAGACCTGGGCAGGGTCTGTTTGCTCCATGGTCAGCGTGTTTCGGGTGTTGTGAATTGAGGGCAAAATGAATTTTCTCTTTGCTTTGCTGCTCTTACCTTCGCTGAGGGTCCTTCTGCCTTTCTTCCCTCCCAGCTGCGCTTCAGGATTTTGCCTGGAACTTCGCTAGTGCGTGGCTAGAAGCAGCTCTCTGGCCAGTCTCTCCTCTGCAGCCACGGCTGCTTTAGGGCACTGAAGCTCGAGTTTCCAAGCTAGGTTTTTGTCTGGAGGGGAGCCCGGCTCCTGGCTGCAGAGGGCTCGATCAAGCCGTGCCGCTCTTGGACCCGCCTGCAGTTCGCGCTGGCTGCCCCTGGGTGGCTTCCCCTGCCCGGGGAGTCTCCTCCTTCCCTGCTCGCTCCTTCCCTGCCTCTCCTTCTCCCCCTCCTTTTATTCCAGCAGCCAGGCAGCTAATTAGCTCCACAGCCCGGCCTTCGGTGCGGAATATCGTAATGAGTTAGGAGGCAGAGCCGCGGCCGCTTCAGCATGAGCAGCGGGCTCCGCTCCCGGCGCCAGGACCTGGGAAGGATCCGGCCCAGCGCTGCCTTTTGAAGTTGCCCGGAGCGTCGGCCCTCGGGGCGGGTCCGACAGCGGCATGAGCGGGGAGCCGGCAGCCTAGAGGAGCTCGGGCAGGAGCCGGGAGAGGCACCGAAGATGGGCAACCAGCCTGGGCGAGCCGAGGAGCACGACCAAGGTCCGTAGGGAGCGGGCGAGGTGCCGGGGCTGTTAGAGCGGGGCCCGGGGCGG
>WTSP01001575.1:0-27416 GCA_025331215.1 Actenoides lindsayi | reverse complement strand
GATCTAAGCTACAGGATTTGATGTGGAAGAGATAAAAGTGGTGGATCCAAAGGAGATGCCGTCACACAGCAGCCTTCTGTGCGTGGGACGTGCCGAGGCAGGAGCAGGGAGCGGCGGCAGTGGAACCCCCGCTACCTGGTGGCACCTCAGCAAGGGAAGGCCCTGGTTGAAACACTCTCAAGTGGTGTCCAACTGCATCTGAGATTTTAACTTTTAATTCTTTCTCCTGATTGGGATTGCTGGTGTTTGATTTTTAGCTGGGGGAAATGGGTCCTTCCCAGGTGCTGGCTGTGTCAGAAGGTGTACGTAGGCAGGCAGGCTGGCAAGTACGGTGAGACCTATTTTATTAAACATAACAAGCATAATAAGGTCTTGAGTGCTCATGCCCAGGCAACTGTCAGTTTTCAAATCAGTGATTAATTTGTTTCTGTCAGAGCCCAGAGTTACACAGAATTACCTTGAGCTGGTTGCAAAACTTGCATGTTACAAAACTATAATTAATGTTTCAGAAACTCCGGGGAAGGTTTATTATTGGCAGGGTGAGGATGAATCTCCAGACGCAAACATTCCTCTAAGATAATAGCATAGCCTTCAGCATTATCTACACACACGCACAAAAAAAATTGGTGTAACTTAAATCAGGGTAATTAATTATATAAATGTCATCTGTATACACTTAAAACCATTTACACCTTTCACTCTGGTTTTTTTGGTCTCCCTGACTCCCAGGGCATGCCCCCTGTGTTGCCCCAACTGGACCTTTCCCCCCTTTCTGCTTCTCAACACATACACCATTGAGCAGACGCATCTCTTCAGCAAAGATCCCTCTGTACAACAACTGATCCACCGTAAGCATGGAAAAATCTTGCCACAATTTACTCCACATCCCTGCTCCAGGCAGCTTGTGGCCAGTTAGTGGTCGTGGTACTTGCTTTCAATGATAGAGACACAACCTTAAATTCCTGTGTCAAATCAAAGAGAAGCAAGCCATGTGTCCCAGGGAGTTGGGGAAGAGGAGTAAGAACCCTGATTTGGCAAAATCCTGTTAGAGAAGAACTGTTTCATGCCCTGCTGAGCTTCTGGTTCCCATTTAGCAGCATCGGAGGCAGGATTTCTGGCAGGGAGGCTGCAGCATGCTGAAACGTCGAGGACACGAATTTCCCATATCGGTTTTCGATGGTGCAATAACAAACCTGTTTTACTACTCAATGAGAAAACTGGGAGAATAACTTCCAGACAGCCAATTTTCTTCACCCACAGGAACGGCAGGCTCCAGTGCAGTACGGACATGCTCTGAGGTCTGGGCAAGCAAGGACACTTTTGCGCAATCCTCTGTGCCGACAGTGGAGATGGCGCAAAGCCCCAGGCTTCATGTTGCTTCGCCTGAGTAGTGCTGACGCAACTGCTTGCGGGGCTCTGAACCTGATTGCTGAACATGAGCTGGGTTCACAAGGACCCCCTTCTTCTTGAGTTGGCTCCAGACGGGCTATGGCAAGAGGAACTTTGATCTGGCTTTGGGCCTGGGGTGGTGGAGGAGCACTGTTCTTTCTCTATATGTTTCCCAGGGTGACAAGACTGGCTTGAGCTGGCTTGCCTTAATGCCTCCAGTTGCGCCATGCAATGGCAGCTGGACTGCTCTGTGAACCAGAAAGAACCAATCCAGGCTTTATAAACATTTCTGGGGAATAAAGTAAACTTCATGACTTCCCTTGTCAGCTTACATATCGTCCCACAAGTGGTTGCGGGGGCAAAAAGAGACTGGGGCAGTTGACTCCCAGGTGAGGTCCAGACAGAGAGGGAAGAAGGACCAGCGACATCAAGCCACAGCCCACGTTGCTCCTGGAAACTCTCCTGAACTTTGCTAGAAAGTTTAACCAAAGCTTGAGAAAACAGTGTGAATAATTCTGTGAGGATTCTCTGTCCTAAACTGCCTGTAGTACCCCTCAAGCAATTTCAGTGCAGTTTGTATCATGAAAAACCTCACCAAGAAGTTTGAGAGGTTGCTTTTCACGTTCAAGAGAAGGGAGAGAGTGATGTAGATGCTGGCATAAGGTCACTCTGTGTCACAGAGGTAGCTGAGGGGTAAGTGGGATGTGGTGGGCTTGGGAGCAGCCATTGCATAGTCCCGTAGTTTGGCCCACACAGTGAACTGGAGTGGGGCAGCCTGGTGTGGGCAGACTCAGCCCCAGACTGGGCTTTCTGCAGGAAGCCTTTTCTTCAATTACTTTCTCCAATTAAATTTATTAGGCAAATATTTACATCAAAGAGAGATAGCCCAGAAACCTGAGCATTCTTCCCTTCCACTCCATCCTTACCCTCTTGAGATGGACCTGCTAGGGAAGCAGAGCCTGTGTCCATCTGTTACAAGAGTCTTTGGTTATAATAAACTGAATTTTTTTTTTTATTCCAAGAGGACTAATGGGCAGTCAATACAACTATGTTTGGAGGTAAGGTAGGAAAGAAGAGGTGAGTAGGGAAAATAACACTGCATTTAGGCATTTAGGAGAATGTATGGATGTGTTTCTAGGTGTCAAACAAAGATTAAGTGCAATGTAAACCTGAAACAACATGTAGGACTTCTGCTTTCTATGCAAATGCATTGCTAATTCTCAAGTGAATCTAACACTTCTGGCATCATCCATTGGCTGGACAGTTTTTGTATATAAAATGTTAAAACTGAAATCAGGTACAGAAGCTAATCTCATCACTGCATTAAGAATAAAATAGCTCAGAAATAAGGGTTTCTGGTGCACAGCACCACTGACCGTGCCATTTCTGCCCTGGCCCGTACATACTTGAGTACCTGTCTTCATGCTTCTTGGCATTGAAACGATCTCAGGCGCTTTCCCAGGTGCTCACAGGAGACCTGTAGATCCTCCCTGGGGCACAGCAGAAAGGTCATCGGGGACTTTGAGGCATTTGAGCAATTTAATTTGCAGTTGGGCGGTTCCAGCCCGAGGCAGAGTGGCACAAGTTGAGACTTTATCCCAGAGCCTGCACTGAGGAGCATGCCTGGATTTTAAACTGTACCCAAGATGAGGCGGAGGCTTTTCTTCATAGTCAGGGACAAGGGGATAGCCAGCAACCAAAGGATTTTTCTTCTTGCTTTCCAAACATTGCAACTTTCTAGGAATCCCACAGATGAGGCACAAAATCCTCTGTGTTTAATCTCCACCCTGTCATAGTTTTTGGTTGGTGTTTTAAGTATTAACAAATACTTTTCACTCATTTGAAACTGAAAAACTCAGTGGACTTTTGTTTTCAGAATTTAATTTTTCTATTTTCTCTCTCAGTACAATAGTAGGAAAATGTGGCTGAATATTTAAACTGGAAAAGTTTATGGATTAATTCTGTTCATCACAGCATTAGTCTTCAGGTGTTGTTATCACAGCTTTATTTAAGTTCACATACTAAAACAGACTGACTGCTTTCCATCATATCAGGAAATACTAAGTTGCTATGCAGATCGTTCAGCTCACTTCACCCCTAGAATCCTAGAAATCTCTCAGTTGGAAAAGACATTTAAGATCATCATCTGATTATTAACCCAGCACTTCCAAGCCCAAAGCTAAACCATGTCCTTAAGCAACGTATCTACACAACTATTAAACACAACTAGGGATGGAGACTCCACCACTGACCTAGGCAACCTGGGCCAGGCCTAAACAACCCTGGAGGGGAAGAAATTGTTCCTCAGCTTCAAACTAAACCTCCCCTGGTGCAACTTGAGGCTGGTTCCTCTTGTCCTGTCGCTTGTTCTCTCAGAGAAGAAAGCAACCCCACCTGGTTCCAATCTCCTATCAGGGAGCTGTAGAGAGCAAGAAGGTCTCCCCTGAGCCTCCTTTTCTCCAGGATGAACAACCCCAGGTCCCTCAGCCTCTCCTCACCAGACTTGTGCTGTAGAACCTTCCCCAGCTTCGTTGCCCTTCTCTGGCCACGCTCCAGCCCCTCAATGTCCTTCTGGGAGTGAGCAGTCCAAATTTGACCCCAGGATTTGAGGGATGGCCTCACCAGTGCCAAGGCCATGGGGATAATAATCCCTAGCCCTGCTAGCCACACTACTGCTGACACGAGCCAGGATTCGGCTGGCCTTCTTGGCCACCTGGGTATACACTGGCTCATCTCCAGCCAGCTGTCGACCAACTCCCCTGGGTCCTTTTCCACCAGACACTTTCCAACCATTCTGCCCCAGCCTGGAGTATTGCAGGGGTTGGTGTGACCAGAGGGCAGGACCTGTGCCTTGGCCTTGTTGAACCTCATACAACTGGCCTCAGCCCATCGATCCAGCCTGGCCAGGTCCTTCCTACTCTCAGGCAGATCAACAATCCTGTCCAGCTTTTTATCATCCACAAACTTAGTGAGGGTGCCTTGATCCCCTTGTCTAGACCATCAATAAAGATATTAAAGAGAATGGGCCACAGTATGGAGCCCTGGAGAACACAAGGCTTCTCCCAGGGAAGTCCACAGCTTGAGGGCACAGCCATGCTGATGCTGGGGGTAAGGCAGCCAAAGCTCAGAGCTTTCTAGGAAGCGGGTCAGCTCTGTGTCACCCTTTCACAACAGCAGAATGGCTGCTCAGTCCTGCAGCAACACAGAATGTGGTTTGGCTTTTGTGTTTGCATCCAGAGCTGGTTTTCACCAATGTGATGCCCTGATGTGTCTCCCCTGAGCTCCCTGAAGGCATGCTCCAGAACACTCTGCCCCTTATCACTCCTTCCACCAAGCTCTCAGTCCAAGAAAAGATTTGCATCTTGGAAAAACTGCTGAATTTTCAATCTGGTTTGGATTTTGATGATGTAAATGTCTCGCTTTCATCTTTGTGCCTTTACGCTACTTCACGCACAAGGGCAGAGCACCCCACATCTGTTCTCTTACCCCACGTTTACACAGCGAGGGATAAACGTAGTATAGCTGCTGCATCTGCAGCATATCTGTCTTTCTTCCTTATCCCTCTTCTAGTGCTGCCTGGCACATGCGTGTCTCTGCCTCCTGCATCTTCTCTCCCTCCTTCATCTCCTCTCCCTCCTCATTTCTGCATTGCCTTTGGCTCTTCTATTGCCCTTAGTTTCATCTGCCCCACAGAAGGTGACACGAACAGAGCCATTTCAGCTCAGGGCAGCCCATACTGGTACCACCCAGGACATAGTTCGATGCCCCTGAGAAAAAGCTGGAGGAGAAGGCTGGTATTAAGCAGCAGTAATTACTCCCCTGGAGAGGTCACAGCCTTCAGCAATATCTCCCAGCGCTGCAGCTCCCGAGAAGCAGTTTTAGATGCAAAATCTATTTCCTAAAAGTTGATCTTTGCTTGCCAATGACTCCCTTCTTCTCCAGACCTTTGCTTTTTTATCCTTAGAGAGATAAGAACCTTGGGAATTTATACACCATATCTTTCCTCTGTCCCTTTGCTTTGTCCTTAAATGCAAACTTGTCTGAAAGATGAAGAACGATAGGAAACTATAAGGGACTGTGACAAATAGGCTTTTCAGAAAAAAAAAAAAACAATTGTAAGATTTGTTATGGAGAAAATTACTTTTATGCCTCACAAATACTAGGGACTGTGATGATAAGAAAGCACTGTCAAAAGTCATCTGAAAATGAAGTTTTCCATAGTAGGCCTCCTCTGACCCCATTAACTGCAGACATTAGAGTATGTTCATGTTCTTCTTTACCTTGTTAGATATTCATTGGACCCTCAGTTGTGCCGTGCTGTCACTCACGATGCTAAACGATGGGCTGCGGTTGCTCTGATGTGTCAGTGAGAGATGTTTAAGTATAGGACAAACAAATGTCTCTGGCCTTCAAGAAACAATTTTCCAAAGGTTGGACTCGTCTTGACTCATACCCACACAGCAGAGAGATGTGTTGAGCACTCTTATTGCAGCCTACTGGGAAGCAGAAGCATTTCCTGTGAGAGAAAATCATGGAGAGGAGCCAGGAATGAATAAGCAGCTTTATTGCATTGAGGATTAAAAAAACCTCTTCCTATGAAAGGGCTGAGTAGGGCTCGTTAAAGCACTGATGAGGACATAGAGTAAAATTATGATGGGGTAGACAGGGTAAAATTATAACCTACAAGTTTTGGGGTAGGAAGGAAGTGAGTAATAAAGCAATTGGCCTGTGTGGGAGGCAGCAGGTTTCTTGTCTTCTGCAGCATCTTGCCATGTCACATTGCTGGAGGCGATGTACTGGGCTGAAGGGGCTTCTGGTGAACATCAGTTGGGCACCGCAGTACAGAAAAGACATTGAGGTGCTTGAGCATGTCCAGAGAAGCGCAACGAAGCTGCGTAAAGGTCTAGAGCACAAGTCTGGTGAGGAGTGATCAAAGTGATCATCCAAAACACGCTCGCCAAATTAGGGCACCACACATGAATCCTGTCCTGCAGACATGGCCGAGGTCACTGCCTGTCACAGTGTGACCAGACTACACTGTGTGTGTCTCACACTGTGAAATCCTCCAGTCTCGGAGGACTCACTGAAGCTAGGTGAGAAAACCAAACCCACTGTAGGCATTTGCATAGCCAACGTGCACGAGAAACCCCCTGTAGGAAATGAGAGCTCCTAAAGCAGCTGTTCTGCACTGTCGCTGACCTCTCAAGCATGATCCTCCAGGGAGACCTATAAAATAACTTCAGAAAAGAGAATTAGAACTTTCAGTAACAGGATTTGTAATTTGTATCTCTACCAAACTCCTGGGATGCATCACCTCTTGCGGCTCATGTTCTTTGCTGAACACTTTTGCATTCAACAGGCAGGGACGACTGCCTTCTCTTCTGTCTCCCATTATCTGTGGAAGATGTAATCCCAGCTGTCCTAGCCAATGTGCCCCTCTGCTCTCCAGGAACCATCTCTTGTTCCTCTCAAATTGTTCAATCTATTAACACCACCAAGCTATGCTTGGAAGAATTGTTCACAAGATATCATTTCCCTCCCCCAGGTTCATAAAAGAGGGTTTGTTTTATAGGAAAACTGTGAATCCTCATCCTACTACTCCAGGCAGCCCCCAGGGTATCTGTACACACACCTGTCCTCTTCCAACAACAGGGCAGATGACCCAGGACAGTGTGGAGCCTCAGCATGGAGGAATGTCCTTGTGTTGGCCACATTCCTGGTTTTACCTTTTCCTCATCAAAAACAAACTTCAGCAGAGTATGAAAAGGCAGAACACTGAAGCTAAGCAGAACTTCATAGCAATTTTTATAGACTCCTAGGAGGACTTAGGGTGGAAAGACCCCCTGGATGTCCCCAGGCCACCCTCCTGCTCAAAACAAGACTGCTCACAGACCTCACTTGGCCCACTCTTAATGTTGTGTCCTTTCAATATATAAATGGGCCTTATAAGAAAGATGGAGAAAGACTTTTACCTGGACCCGTAGTGACTAGACAGAGGGCAATGGGTTTGACCTGAAAGAGGGTAGATTGAGATTGGATATAAGGAAGAAAATTTTTACAGTCAGGGTGGTGAGACCCTGGCACAGGTTGCCCAGGGAAGTGGTGGATGAGCCATCACTGCATGTGTTCAAGGCCAGGTTGGACAGGGCTTTGAAGAATTTGGTCTAGAGGAAGGTGTCCCTGCCCATGGCAGTGTGGGTTGGAACTAGATGATCTTTAAAAGGTCCCTTCCAACCCCAACCATTCTACGACGACATGATTCCAAAGCCTAGGATGTCTGTGGTCCTAACACCCTTGACAGTGGCAGTGGAAAAAATTGTATTTATCAGTCTGCATGGAGGTGGGGATGTGGTGGGGGGTTCCCCGCTGAGAACCAATTCTTTACTGATGTTTCAGGTGTTAGAAATTATGACAGTCTATCTTAGTGCTCTACTTGTCTCTGGAAAGCAGAATGTTTATCAGGCCATCACAAGCTCCCCTCACAACACTGGGGCTGTTTTGGCACACATAGTAGCGACTTTGAAAAAATCAAAGGCCTGGGGGAAAAAAAAAAAAAAAAGAAAATAACAACCACAAATTAGAGGAAAGAATGACTTTAGAAACACCTTCCCAGAAAACAGTGCAGGTGGAGCATCACAGTTATTTCTGTAGCTTGCTCTGGCTCATGAACTATGCTTCTTACTCAGCCCGTCATTTCTGCACGGTGCGGCGAAGGTCCGTCTAGACCGGAGGCTGCACACGGTGGCAGCGCCGCGCAACTGGCTCGTCACGAGAAGCGTGCGCGCTCATGCGTGCATCCTGGCACGGGCTCGCAGGCAGGTGCCTCGAAGAAAGGAAACCAGAAGACGGGGCCCCAGCCGTGCACTGGTGCACACCGGTGCAGATGCTGCCGTGCAGACACGACGCAGGAGGGTGTTGGACCCACCTGCACACGCACTCCACGCCGCTCACGCTGCAAAGTGCGGGAGGACGCACACCTATGAGCGTTCAGATGTAGATATCAAGCCCTTGCCAGACTCCCAGAGCTCTCCACCACACCAGTTCTCCTCCAGATCTCTAGTATGAGAGCACAGACACATTTATACCCGCCCCAGGATGTTTCCCCCACAAGGACACCACAAGTGAGCACCTGAGAAGATGCAGAGGCCTCCGATACCTGGAGATAAAAGCAGTCATTAAAAAGGCATAAACAAAGGGCATCGTGATTACTTTTTGCCACATCTCCAGACTCGAGAGGAGGCTGAAATAACCTTTACATAATCCCATTAGCATTTCCAGTGAAAACAACAGTGTTTTAGGAGGCAGAAAGATGTCTTTTCCTATCATCCTGAAAGGTCAAAGGTATTTATCTGATTTAATATTTTATAATTGATATTAAGCAACACAGAAGAGTAAGGCAGGCAGGCGGGAGATGGCTGCAGTGACACAGCAGAAGCTGCCCTCTACTTTTCCAATAACATATCGTCCAGCAGGCTGGACAGGAGCCAGGTCTGTGAGCAACTCCCCTTTTCTGTTGGGTCTACAGAGAAGAGGACTTCCTGTGATGCCCCGCTGTGGTTAGGACCCCAGATGCAAAGCTAGGTTCCTCCACACTCAAAACATTGCCAGTTAACACTATTTCACTGTCATCTCAACGGGAGCTAATGGTCTAACTGTTGTGACCCCAGGGGATGAAGCACCTGCAGCCTGCCTGTCATCTTCTGTCCTTCCTCTGGTCGGTCAGAGTGCTGTCACAGCACTGGGCAAACTGCTGCATGGTCTCTAAATTAGAAGGACATGGATTTGATGGATGGACCGCTCGGTGGATAAGGAATTGGTTAGATGGCTACTCTCAAAGAGTTGCAATCAATGTATCAATGTCAAAATGAAGACCTGTGATGAATGGAGTCTCTCAGGAACAGTACTGGGACCGGTGTTGTTTAACATCTTTGTTGGCAACATGGGCAGTGGGATCAAGGCACCCTCAGCAAGTTTGCGGATGACACCAAGACGTGTGGTGCGGTCAACACACTGGAGGGAAGGGATCCATCCAGAGGGACCTTGACAGGCTGAAGAGACGGGCCCATGCCAACCTCATGAATGTCAACAAGTCCAAGTGCAAGGTCCTGCACCTGGGGCAGGGCAATCCCAAGCATAAATACAGGTTGGGTGACAGGTGGATTGAGAGCAGTACTGCAGAGAAGGACTTGGGGGTGCTGGTTGATGAAGCGCTTAACATGAGCCAACAATATGCACTGGCAGCCCAAAAAGCCAACTGTATCCTGGGCTGCATCAAAATATAAATGGCCAGCAGGTGGAGAGAAGTGATTCTGCCCCTCTACCCTGCTCTTGTGAGACCTCACCTGGAGTACTGCATCCAGCTCTGGAGTCCTGCATCCAGCTCTGGAGTCCCCAACACAAAATGGACATGGATCTGTTGCAGAGGGTCCAGAGGAGGCCACAAAGACAATCAGAGGAGCATCTCTGCTGTGAGGCCAGGCTAAAAGAGTTGGGCATGTTCAGCCTGGAGAAGAGGAGGCTTCAGGGAGACCTTCTTGGGGCCTTCCAGTACCTGAAGGGGGCCTATAGGAAAGCTGGAGAGGGACTTGTTATAAGGGCATGTGGTGATAGGACAAGGGGCGATGTTTTATACTAGAGCAGGGTAGATTTAGATTAGACATTAGGAAGAAGTTCTTTACTATGAGGGTGGTGAGACATTGCAACAGGGTGCCCAGAGAAGTTGCGGATGCCCTATCCCTGCAATTGTTTAAGACCAGGCTGGATGAGGCTCTGAGCACCCTGGTCTAGTGGGAGGTGTCCATGTCAGGGAGGTTGGAATTAGATGATATTTAAGGTCTCATCCAACTGAAGCCATTCTATGATTCTATGATCCTCCATGTCGGGAAGGGGTGAGACAAAAGAAAGCTGTGGAGAAGAGACCACTGTGGATGGGGGAGGGAGATGGAGCAAAGAGGAGGGTATAATGGCTGGGGACTCAAAAATAGGTTGTGAAGCCCAGCAGGAACCAAGGCAGTCAGCACACACATAGACACACACTGACGCTCTACACATTGATGTCTTTGCATCCAGAGTAGCAGCAGGTCAGGACCAGCACCCCTTCTCCAGGTCCCAGAGTCAAACTGCCCCATCTCATGGGCCCTGTGGTCAGGTACGGATGAGCTGTTGTCTCAAGGGACTTGTGGTTGAGCGCTACAGCAGGTGCCCTACTGTTGCACAGGATCTGGGTAAGTATCTCCTACTTTCCATCTCTGCTAAGGAATGGAAATTAGGAGGTTATTCTTTGCTGAAACATTCTGGAAAGTCGTAGCTGAAACCTCTCACTTGTCTCTCCCATCTGTTTATTTTTACCACTTAATAACACGTCTGTCTCGTCAACTCTTCCTGACACCACAGCAAGAAAATCCAACTTGGTGAAGACAGATTTATCAAACAGACATTAGCTCTTCATCACTGTGTGACACTGCGCCAGCTCTTCTCATGTGTATGAAGTCTGGTCTCTAATTTCAAAGAGTATCTTCCATCTCTTTGAGGAGGTGATATGACCAATACATTTGAAATTGTTGATTATTATGCAAAAGGTTATCCAAACTGTGAAGATAAGGAGCAACTTCAAGCACTTCAAGGATTCTCAGTTGTTTAGTGATACACTTTTCACTGCCACATGATGTCATGAACCTAATTTCAAGCGATTAGTAACAATGGCAAAGCAGTCAGTGAAATTATCTTTGACAGAGAAGAGAACTCTGGGACTGTATGAAGAGGCAGTGCTATCAAAAATTTCTCACCACTAACAAAGTCTTAGTCTGCAGGCTCCACCATGACACCAAACCGGCTTCCATCTTTGCTCTTTATAGAGAGACACCCCAGCTCTCTGCGGAGGGAGAGCTGGTCTGAACGGGGGTGTTTATCTCCTGTTGTTTATTGCTTGCGCAGTGGGTGGCTTTGCTCGCCCCTTTTATTTAAAACCACCCTCCTGGTTTCATTACTGAGCAATCTGCTTGTGGGGGTGGCCTAGAAGAACTGAATCGGAACCATCTCACATTTCCAAATGAGATGTTTTACCACCTTTTCCTTCTTTTCTACACCTGCCATAAGTTTTTGGGTTTAAAAGTTTTGGAACCAGCCAAGATGAACCAATGTCCTCATTTATTTTTTTCACTGAAATTTCACTGAAACAGAGTCTTGCATCTCCCAGTTTGCTTGCTCTTCAGAATCACTCAGAACATGTATATGCCTTTGGGCATATATTCTGGTAGCAGCATGACAGAAGCATTGGTTGGAAGGGACCTAGTCCAACCTCCTGTTTGAAGCAGGATGATTGCCAGCGTGAGGAGAGAAGAGCGCACAGCCGTGGGTGTCTCCATGTGCAAAGCATGATGGATAAAGGCCTCCTGGGACATGCTGCCTTTGATAGCACCACCTGGATTTAACAATTCAAGACCTCCTTACTAGTCCTGAGGCTGGTATCTTCAGTTACTGCCTGGTGTGGGGGCCTGTTATGCTTATACAAAGTAGACAGCAACTACCTGGTGTGGAATAATTACTGGAGATGACTTGGAAATTAAACTCCTATTAAAGGCACAGCATTGCTCACACATGAAGGAAAGGTGTAACATAGAAAAAGCTTCCAGGGCAGAGTGCAGCTGCAGCTGGTATGCAAGGAATCCATTCCACGGTGTTTCCCTGTACAACATCTCCTTCAAAACAGCACGGAGGGTGGAGTGGAGTGAAGACTCTGTGGCCAGGCTCTTTGGTATCACTGCAGGGATGGGAACTTGATGGTACTATGGAACTGATAAGTTGCATATTTGCAACTGGGCCAAAAGTCTGTCAATTTTTTACAAAATGCTGTCCTTTGTGCGAACTTTGCTCATTTTAATTCTGTTATAATCCCAAAACACACCGCCATACCAAAGTCTGCCCACCTCCAAAGTGTGACCACCCCTCACTGAGCTTGAGTCCTGAATTTTTCCTAATCTATACCTTTAAAAGTGAAGCAACAGAATTTTACACCAGTCATAGTAAAGGTCTGTATGACCGGAGTCACCCAAGCTCCACCTGAAGGGTGAAAAAATAGCATAACAATGGCTTAAGAGAGGGAAGATGGCAGGGAAGACATCATCATAAACAAGTCAGGGAAGACACCATTGTAGACCACTTCTGAGTCCTGGGACCAGTCAATGGGCTGAGCCTCTTTTCCCCCCACAGGGATGCCTTTGGGTAAGATCTGGACTATCCCGAGCGGTTCCTAAGGGAAACTTGGATATCTCTGCAGAGCTGTTTTTTAACTTAACGTGTTATCATTTATAAACTTGATGCTTGCATGTGCTTTGCAGATGGTGTATTTATCACTGGCAATCCGTAAGAACCTGTATTCCTGTTGCTTCAACAAACTGCACTGTTCATTAAGTTGTAAAAGACTCTCATTGAACATGACCGAACTCCTTACGTATGCCTGTGTGAGTCCATGGAGCACGACCAGATGGAAGGGGCATCACGCTGTTTGTGCAGCTGTAATCAACACACTGAATGTGACTGGACTTACAGTGCTGAACTGGGCAACACTTGGAGTCTGAGCCCAGCCGCCCCCAGCCCCTCTGATATCTGAGAACAAGCTGGAACACAGTGGGGATTTATTTTCTGCCAAATTGCTTTACTTTTTTAATGCAACATTTGGTATTTCAGAAGCATTCCTCAGCTAATGGTCTAATGAGTGCATTTTAGATTTAAAAAAAGGCAATTCCTCTATTATATTAGTTCAAGAGATCATCCTCTCAATCCTTGTCTACAAGAAAGATCACATAACTGTTAAAGAACGTGGTAAGCTGCCCTTTGAGAAGCTCCTTCCTTCCCTGTGAAGCAATGTCCATCAAATGCCTTCAGGACCTCTCCTGCCTGCATGAGAAGCTACTTCCAAAAACTAGGGAAAGAGGACTGAAAAAGCATTCTTGGGTCTTTCAGTTTCCCTGTGGGTCCCTCTGTGTGTTCTACTCCACTACACTCATCCTTCCCAGTCATTTGGGCCCAAACCCATTAGACTGAGGAGGCCCTTCAGACCCTGCTGTCCTGGGATAAAAGAAAGAAAATTCTCAAGGTTACAAAGTTTCAGATGTTCCTATGGTCAGAAAGGCCAGAGGACAGCATGAGATTGGCCCACCACATAGAAAACTTCGACAGTTTGACAGTCCATAAGCAAGAACAAACAGCATCTACAGTGGGAGGTGTCAAGCAAACATATCTAGGAGATAGCACCACTAGCTCTGCCCTGTAATGTGAAGCAGGAGGTGATCTGGCAGGTTCTACAGGAGTTATTATGGAAAAATCTCTATCGAGTGGAAAACAAAGAGAAGCTACCAGTTCCTAAAGAGTAAATTCAAATTCACTCTTGTGTGACTGAGAAGGATTTGTTCCAAAAAGCTGGAAAGAGATAAATGAGCTGGAAAGTGAAATTTCTCAACATTTCCCAATGTTGACTTTTTTATCCCCAGAAACAACTCCTTCAATGAAATGATGCTTTAGCCAGTGCCCAAGGTGTGCTGCCACAGTGCTGCATTGTGGACCCACCTAGGGCTTTCCTTAAGTTCACTCAAGGAGAGGAGGCACCTCTGGGATGCTCCTTCAGCCCCAACAGCAACCAGACCTGCACAGGATCATAGAATCATAGACTGGTTTGGGTTGGAAGGGACTTTTAAAGGTCATGTAGTCCAACCCCCCTGAACTGGGCAGGGACAGCCCAGGTCAGCTGGACTCATCCAGCTCTAAGTATGTCACCGGGCACCTGGATATCACTGTTGTTTAAGAGATAAACTGCAGAACTCAATGTCTGAGATGAAATTTTGTTGTGTCTGGTATGACCAGGGTGAGAGATGACCCAGGAGTTGGTGGAGGCATTTCTATCCCTCTGATGTACACTCTAGCTAGATAAGGAAAAAAACACTACAAGGAAGGAAGAAGCACTTCAGAGTATGGAAATGCTCACAGGTACCCACCAGCAGGGCCCAGCCCTTCTGTACCAGCACCTTTGTTAAGTCCAGGAGGAGATGGCTCTTGCCCAGAGCCAGCGGGGGTGGCTCAGTGCCCACTGATCAGCTGTATGAACAAAGAAAGACCCCATGTTCTGCCCTGCCTCCTGGATACATGGGGACGGCACACAGCAGCAACATCCCAATGGTGTCTGAAACACCCACAGAGACATAGAGGTGCCTCACATACCCAAAGGTGCCAGGAAGATCCTCTTGGCATAAAAACATGCTTTGGTATCACCTGCCTCCATAGCTGCATCCCTGCCTGGCCTGAGACATGAACCCACTGCTTCTGCTGCCTTCTCATCCCTAACTTGTTGGTTTACTTGCCTGACCTTCTTCAGGTGCAGAAAGACCTGCTCTTATGTTCCTCTTTCTCTTTGGTTGAGGCTGGAGAGTGGCTAATCGAGGACAGATCTACCCTTTCCTTGCTTTGGTCACAAAAAATAGCCGTCTGAGAACAAACTTTCAGGAATGTGCTGCCAACAGAAGAGTGACAGGCTTGGGTATATATGTCAGCACACATATAACATGTGTGTTGACTGTGTCATGGGCCAGTGATGCTCCAGGAACTAAATAAAACAGACAGAAATGGCATTTCCCTCATTTTCACTGCCATGTTCTCTCACTCCTTTCAGGCATATTTGCCTTGTTTTGTCAGGAGCAGCCAAATGTCAGCAAACAAGCTGAGAACTGCACCCCAAACAAACCCTGTGGCAGAAGAAGAGCACATCAGGCTGCGGACTGAGGTCCTTTCCTTCAATACATCTGCATTAGCAGAGAGGGAAGAGCATCTATCTCAAACTGAAATTATCGAACGTTTAGGTGTCTGAGGGCAAGACAGAGGGGTGCAGCAGCAGAAGGTGAGGTCAGGTCACACAGAGGTGGGGGAAGACCAGCATTGTCCAGAAGCCAGGATGGGTGAAAGGAGAATCAAGATGGAAGGAACAGCAATGAAGCATTGAGTGGGCAGAAGCTGCTGGGACCACTTGGCCATGGGCATGCCACGAACAGAGTATGAAATGCTTGTGCACTGCATGGAGACAGGGTCCTTCATTCCTACCCTTCCAGGCTGGCCACTGGGAGCTCATGGAGCCTAAAGACTATGTCTGCAGATTGGGAAGGACAAGGATGCGGTCAAGAGAAGCACAGAAATCTTGGATGAGCTGTGTCCTTGATGGTGGGAGATGGAAACACAGATTCAAGGAAAAATTTAGCATCACTAAACAGTTACACCACCATGGGGGAGTTTGGATTCCAGGTGTGAGGCCAGGGGATGGAGGCAGACACAGCTTCGCCCCCTCCCACCACAAACCCAGCTGGTGGCAGGACAGCGGCCTCTCGTGGCCAGAGGCCAGGACAAAATCAAACTCCACCTCTGCAATTCGGTGCTTATGTTCTCCGTTCCAACGCACCATCGACTGAGGTGCATGGGAATACGGTGGCAGCCCCAGCTGCAGGATCTCCTTGAAGAAGCAGAAGAGATGGTGACCCGGACAAATCTTATAGTTGACACTAGGACAGGAAGCCTCCTAAACATGACCCAGCCACCCAAGTGCCACACTTTACAAAGGAGGTAGCTAATTCTCAATGGACCCCGACATAATTTTATCTACATGTTCTACCTGACATGATTTCATCTCTTCTAGCATTGTTTGATCCACCTTCAAGTCCAAGCTTTAATACATAGTTACCCAAGAAAAGAAACAATCCTCACACATTAGAGCCTAGAAGGTGGAGTTCAAAGTGTAAAACCCCAGCAGGTCCACACTGTCACACCCTGGCAATGAGGATGAAAAGATGAATCCAGTTACCTCAGAGCCACATGAAGCTTTATACGTTTGAAAACACCAATAGTGTTTTATTCAGAAAAAAATCAACAGATTCATTCTGAATGAGATGGACATTCACAGGTGACATCTGCTGGCATTACATGAGCCAGAAACACTTTTTTGCCCCAACAGTACAGTACAATCCTCAGAGATCCCCAGTTCCTCCCCAAGGCCTGCAGAGCCATTCTCACTGACTTATCCTAAGTTTCTGCTGATGTTGAGTTGATCTTTGAGTTGATGTCCCTGCAATTAGTTTATTTGCTGGTATAGCTTCCCTATTGGTTTATCTCTTTAAACTACATCCTGTAAATTTGGGGTTGTTTTTTTCAGCTTTACATTTTTCCTAGGAGACTTTCTAGACTTCAGCCAGATGGGGCCTCTCTTCTTTCCCTTGGCTCTACTCACTGTGAGGAGAATAAAAGCCTCCTCTGTTCTCTTTGGACAGGTTTCCAGCACTTGTAGGATGGTTTATCTGGAAGGAACACTTCATATTTTTCCATGCTGCAACAGACACCACAGTCAGAGAGATACAAGTATCTTCACTGCTGAAGGAGAAGCAAAGCTCAGAAAATACTCTTTCCACCCCTTTTTTAGACCAAGACAGAAGACAGAGCTTGAGCACTCTCCCCACCCCTGACTTCTCAAGAAGTCTTTGATCTCCCAGTTCTTTCTTTCACAGGACCACAACAGCCAGAAGGGACCTCTGGTGGTCTCTGGTCCAGCACACCACCAGCTTGGATCAGTTCAGCAGCACCTTCTCCAGTCCAGAGGGAACTGTCCTCCAAGGATGGAGATCCCACACTTCACTGGAGTCACTGGACCCTGTTGAACTACTTGGCCATCCTCACAGGCCTTTGCTGAGCAATTACCTGGAGCTGTGCTGAAACCTTTATCAAACAAGTGATAGAGAAGCAGAGGAGGATAGGAGTTGTCCTTTGGGCCCTGCTCACCTGTAGCTGTCTCTGGACAGCTGGTTCTCCACAAAAGGTAGTGCTTGAGGCTGCCCACAGTGAATGCGCAGACAGGCACTTAAAAAAAAAATTGTGCTAATAATAACTTATTTTTCAGGTTCTTCCTTCTCCATCCTGGTCTTTTCCATCTCTCAGCTACAGGAAATTCTGCATCCGAGAGGAGCTCAGGACTGTAGAGGATGTAACACCCTTTAATGCCCCTGTGTACCATGCTAGAAGGGGCAAGTGTACCTGCCCGGTGGCTACTACTGACGGAAAACCAGCCTCCATTGTAAACACACACTTGACGGAACATCTGACCTTCCTTTTCCTGGCAAGCAATTGTTTTGCCCCAGGTATAAATACATTCTTTAGGAACACATAAAATGCATAACTTAAAATCTGCTTTGACGCGGGTGGGACTCGCGAGGAGGAAAAACCACAGCGCAGTCCTGGGGGAGAGCTTAACACGTCCACAGCGTTGCAGCGGATTCCCTCGGCCAAGGCTGAGGTCCCTGGCAGAAGCACGATGAGAGCAGGCAGCTGTAGCTGGGTTTTGAGGCCGTGTCGTTGCTGTCACACGAGTCCGTAGTGTTCATGGGCTTCTCAGCGCGTTTAATGCTGTAACGACTGCTTGCGGGCAAAGCTGAATTCACAGAAAACATCGGGCAGTGCCCTTGACTCGAAGCAACATCTGGTCTTACCTGGAAATGTGATGATTTGTCAGGTGGCCCCCTCCTCCACCAGAGACAGCAACAACAACGACTCCTTGATGATTCCTACCTCTCCTGCGGGACAGAGGTTATTTCCAGTAGGCTTCAGGTCCCACACGTATGCCCCAGGGTGCAGATGGGAAAAGGCTTTCCAAAAAAGCAGCCTTGGCCTCATCTGGACAGGGAGACCGCAGAGGCTGGAAAGCAGCTGATGGATTCTGATGCGTTTAGCACTGGAATAACTGTTGGCTCTCTTAAAAATAGCAGTTCCCAAGCTCACAGGGGTCAGGGGTAGTCCTGCCCTGGGCCAGTCCGGAGCAGTGCTGAGCAGAGCTCACTCAGGTCGCTCTCATCGTTCTCCTCCGGCTCGCTGCTGAAATTGGAGGGGTTGCTGCTGGGCAAGCTGTGGCCAGAACCTGTACTCAGAGACACCTGCCCCTTTGGGTCCACGCTCAGTGCCGACACATCCCAGAGGCACACATCCGTCCGGGGAGAAGCTGTTTGACAGTCTGTCTGGGCATAATTCCTCTGGCTGAAAAACTGCCCCAGCAGAGATTTGTGGAGGGTCATTCGCAGGCTTTCACAAGTCCTCTGCCTTGTGCTCAGCTGGGTGTAATGCAAATCCAACTGCAGGACCACATCCGCCTGGAAGGGGAGAGCAAAGGACATGAAGTGAATTGGAGATGATGACTTGAAGCAGAGCTTTTTCATCAACAAGCAGGACAGACAGCCTTGGCTGGCTGTTGTGCAGGCTCACAGCCCCATGCTGTGGCGTGATGGAGCAATGCTACTGCTGGAGAAAACGAGCTGTTCCATACGTTCGTCAAGTTTGCGGGCCTCAGGATTTCAGGACTTCTACAGACATCAGGCCACCTCACTTGAGATCTCACCAGCCTGGTCAGGGCTCCGAGAGCATCACCCCCAGGATAATGGCACAGGGGAGCAGGAGGGGAGAGGAGCTGCACCCAGGCAAGCTGCACCCAGACAAGAAATGCCACAACATCCGTCGTGGCCACAACACGGGATTGCTGCACATGCAAGAGGAAAGCACACAAGGGAAGGGATAGGAACCTTGGAAAGAAAACACACATTGCTCAGTAAAAAGCCAACAGTTTTAAACAACTGTGCTCCACAGGGGTCCATTCACATCCTAGCACTATTTTAGATTTTTATAAAAGATGGTGAAAAAATCATAAAATATTCACAGCAGCCTAATCCCTGAACGTGAACCCACAGCATGGGATGCACCTGAGACACCTGGCTGTATAAAGCAGGGGACTGTATACCGGAGCAAGAAGATGATTTTGGCAGGCAAAGCAGGGTCCAGGTCTCATGTCTGCACTTAAAAGCAACACCAAATGCTTGGGAAGGGTTCAAAAAAGAGCTCCAGGAACAATCAAGAACTGAAAGAGCTGCCATATGCTGAGGCACGTCACACACTCAGCAAATGGGACTTGTAGGCAGATCCAGGCAGCAGCTCAAGAGCAGCGTTTGGTGTGAGCCTACATGGAACAGAGCAGATAAGCAGCTGGCAAGACCCACAGGCTGGGTGTTAGAGGAGAAAAGAAAAATAAATCAAATGAGACACAAGGCGCACACTGCTATTCAGGGAGAGAGAAGCTGCTGGCAGAGACAAGTAAGGGGACTAGCAATTCTGTGTCTCTTGGGGTCTTTAAATAGTTCAAGGGTCTTTTGAAGTGTGCCCACAAGGCAAAGCTTGGATCAGGCTTGGGTAGCATCAGTCTGGATGGCAGGATAAACCCACCCACTGCTCAAGATCCTGGCCAGCCCATGAACCCATGAACCCATTACTCAGGCAAGGACACAGCATTCTTCTGAAATGTTTGGGCTAGTCTGAGCTCCTCTAGGCTGATACGGGCAAAGAACAGCCTCCCTGGCTGGGCAGCACAGAAAAACAGAGCAAATCATGAGAAAGAAGAAGGCTTTTCCATCTTGAAGATGAACAACCTCCCCTAACATCGGTCTGGATGTTCCACTGACATCATCCAGGCATCATCTGTGTGGAGTCATCAGACACACAGTCAGAGCCATCACAGATGGGGAGTACCAGTTGAGTGAGGGTGCAGGAGAACTGTGGAGATTTGCACCTGGCAGCTCCCTACCTGAATTTTCTGTAGCTCGCAGAGCTGGAAGACGCAGTCCACCTCTTCCCGCTTGTACACAGAGACGAGCAGAGAGTCCAGGCAGCTCTCCTTCAGGGTGGCCCCATCAGCCATCTCCTGGGTCAGGTAAACAAGAGGAAACAGAAGGAAATTCCAGCATCAGCCTGAGTATGGAATGCAACTGCCCATCAAATGTGCTGCTTCTCCACTGTGCCCAGGGCTGGCCCAAGCCCTTGACACTTTGGCTGGTGGAAAAGCTGCTTACAATGGGAGCACTAGAGCATGCAAAGAACAGAAGGACAGAGTGTTTACACACTCGCCTCGTGCCTATCGACAGGAAGCCCTAGTTTAATATCCCCTGAGCACATCTACTGGGAAACATGTGGTATAATGGGATTTGCAGCAGAGCAACAGCTGGTATCACAATCCCCTCTAGCATAAGCTGTGTGTCAAGAAGGGAGCAGGTTTCCCGAGGGCATAGCTGGAGGAAGCTCTGGGTTACGCCAGATGCCCATTTAGCCCACCACCACTTACAGAACTGTCAATTCTCACTGAATTACTCAAACTTGTCCAAAGCAGACCTGTCTCTGAGATCCTCTTCGGTAGCGATTGTACCTTGGAGCCACTAATAGCACAAGAAGGGACAAAGGAATAAGGGCCTTAAGAAATACCATTTCGCTTTGGATTTGATCCCTCTAGGATGGGTGACAGCCCAGAGTCTACCAGCACGTTCCATGAGAAGGTACTTCCCTCTGCCAGTGGGCTCTGGCAACTACCATGGTGTGATCCTCCTGGCCTGTCTTGCCAATGCTAGGATGGCTTTGGCCATGAGAGCTGAGGAGCCTCAGCAGGCTCACAGACAAACCCAGTGGTATATGAGGAGGGTTCAACCCTGGCAAAACTTTCTCACCGTTGACAAGAGAAGCTGCACTGGGCATGCTGATGAAGGAGGCTGTTGGGGCGCTGCGGGGAGGGGAGGCAGAGGTTAGAGAAGCTCTGGGAGCTCTTTACAGACCTTGCTTGAACTCCTGCCTTCAAGCAACCAAAGCAATTTGTTTCTGGCCAGGAGAATATTGTGGGTAGAAGCTAAAATGTTGGATCCCAAATGCTGGCTGGAATCTGCAGGCATCAGGGTCATCCCTGCTTGCAAGGCTGGCAGAACAGGAGCAAACACCATTGCTGATCTAGTAGGTTCGCTGGAGGCAGGCTGAAAAAATACCATTTATCTCTATACAAAGCAAAGCCAAATCCCACCCCTGCACTTGGCAACTCATTACCGGAAAGATAAACTGGAGGGAGCTTAGGGAAGATCAGGGCAGTGAATGGAGCTGGAAGAAAGGGAGATGGGTGTGCCAGCAAGGAGGAGACACCGCTCAGGTAGGGATGGAACAGCTCTCCAGCTCAGGAAGCCTCCCTGTCGGTTCCTTCCACCAGCCTGAACTGTGCCTGAACCAGAAGACAGGCTGCAAGGCCTGCAAACTTCTGCAAACCAGCACTGTCCACGTACCTGCTCCTGGCTACCATGATGCCATCAATGGCATGCTGAACCCAGCAGCCAGATTAAAGTAAACCTGGAGACCAAAGAAAGGGGCACAAAGCAGCCTGGATGCCACTAACACAGCAGGAGGACTGTGAAACAGAGTGGAGCGGCCCTACCGCATCCAGCCAGCTCCGCCCTCCAGCACATGCTGAAGGAAGGGCAGGACGTGTATGCCTCCAGCCCTGCCCAGAGTGAGCCTACCCTGCCATCCTCCTGCAATGGGAAAATCAGTGGCTTTCCCAGTTAGAGGTGGTTCAAATATCCTTTACGGACTCATACGACTGTGTCAAAGGTATTTTTGAACCCTAAAAGACTTGTAATACCCATGACGTCCTAATCACTAGAAGGAAAATAGTGCATGGCCAGAAGTCCTCCTCACAGACACTCCACCGCTAGCCCCCTCTCTTCCCACTATCTGATGATGCCATAGTGCTCTGCTCCAATTTTCTCCACAGCTGCGTCACTGCCATTTCCACTCACGTCTTTTGACTTCTGCAGTCCTGCCTTACCCCAGTGTGGCCTGCTCCTGAGACCTCTCCAAGAGTGGGTCCCCCAGGGATCCATCAGCTTGTCGGAGCCAGGCCTGGGCCACATTCCCTAGGGATATGGACCCTAAAGGGGAGAGGACCAAAGGAATCATGTGGCCCAAACACCACAGATTTGGTGACACACAACATGCCTGAAACATGCATGTCCACATGCTCTAAGAGTGGTGACTCTGCAACATCCTTAAGCAAAATCTCTCCCAGACATCCACTCTTTTTACCATGAAAATATCATATCTGCCCTGGATACTCCTTATTGCAATTGAAACCATTACTTCTTTCCATGTTGGAAACAACCTTTTAAAATACTTGAGGGGCCCCTATCCATCAATTTTTGCTTTTCTTGCCTAAGCCACCATTTCCTTGCTCCTTCCTTTTATTACTTTGGATGTGCTTTAGTTGGCACACTTTTTTTTTTTTTCTGTGAAGCACAGGCCCAAAAGTGGACCCAGTGCTCCAGCCTCAGCAACAGGAGGAGAGACAGAAAGGATCTCACACAAATCTCAGAGCTTTTGTTTATAGACTTGGCACAGTTTTCTGCCCTGCTTTTATTGCGCCAGCTGTTGTGGACTTTGACCAGAACTGGTACCCCACTCATTTCCTACGTTACTGCTGATTCCTGCCCCTGTGCAGGAACTTGCATCTGTTGAGTAACAGCCTCAGCCTCAGATTGCATCTCCCTCCATTTTAGCCAAATCCTTCTAAAATTTAAGCCTACCTTTCAGCACCTTGCAGAGATGCCCCATCTTATGGCCGCTGTGTATTTAATGAGCACATGCTTATAGCACATCACTGAGGTCATCCCCATTTAGCAGTGGGCCCATATTTCCTCTTGCTTTCCCTTTGCTGCTGATATACTTGCAGAAGCCCTTCTTGTTGCCACCAGACTCCGTTCCAGATGGGCTTTGGCTTTCCTAATCCCATGCTTACGTGCTTGAACCAAGTCTCTATAGTTCTCTTACAACACCTGCCATTGCTTCCACCTCTCGCACACCTCCTTTTCGCGTGTGAGCTCAGTTAGGAGCCCTGGCACATCCATGCAGGCCTCCTGCTCATCTTGTACTCCCTGTTCATCAGGATCCTGGAAAATCCACCAGCTCTCCTGGACCTCTCATCTCTCCAGGGATGTATCCCACAGGAATACAGCTCTCCAGCCTGGTGGCCTTCAAGACATTTACCTGGGTAAGGAGTGACTTAATCTCGAGGGAGCAGTTAAAGCCCTGACACATGAGAATCTCAGCCAACAGCAGCTTGATATCCACAAGTACCTACATTCTGCTAAATTCCCAGCATTGATGGCCTCCTGTGCAAATGACTTCACAAGCTAATCACAACACATGCAGATAAGAATTTCCTCCCATTAGTCTCACAGAATTGCTCAGGTTGGAAAAGACCTTCAAGATCATTGAATCCAACCTCAACCTAACCCTACTACCCTAACTGTAACAACCCACGGCTAAACCACGTCCTTGAGCACCACATACAAACAATTTTTAAGCACATTCAGGGATGGTGACTCAACCACTTCCCTGGGGAGCCCGTTCCAGTGCTTAACAACCCTTTCTGGAAAGAAGTTTTTCCTTATATCCAACCTAAACTTGCCCTGGTGCAACTTGAGGACATTTTCCCTTGTCCTGTCACCTGTCACCAGTGAGAAGAGACCAACTCTGCTCTTGCTACAATCTCCTTTCAGGTATTTGTAGAGAGCAAAGCATTTCTGGCAATGTAGGGGTCAGGAAATGGAGACAATGATTGTAATCTTTTTAGCCAATTCATAATTAGATTCTCCCTGGTGGAATGCATATTTTTAATGAAGATGAGCTGGCAAGGCCAGAGTTTTGGTTGAGCCAAAATTTCACGTATTCTTAATAACGTGGGGAAAGGGCAACTAGAGAGACCATCAGATCAAACAGCTCCAGATCAAGTGACTTAAAAACAAGGAGATCCAACATTAGAAAGTTTTAAGAACTAAGTATTCCAACAGTACAGAGCAAAAAAAAATAGGGAATGTCTCAGGTCTCAGCATCATTCTACAAACGTCCTGCAGCAGCCTCTCTCTGAAGATGGTGCTTGTCAAGTCAAAATGCAAGCCGGAGAAGACAGAGGATGGAAGAGAAGACCACTCGACAGCTAAAGAAAAGCCATCAGTACTGGAAAATCCCATAATTGTCTCTGGCAAGCCCTACAGCGAGCCCAGGCTCTGCTCAAGTCACTTGATAAGCAGAATGTGGCAAATGGTGGGAAAACTGCCACTTCCTCAACCGAACGGACCCCTGGTTTCATTCCCCAGGGTTTACAACATGCACCTCACATCGAGCCTGTTTTTATTTGCCTTCAGCCTCCAGCTCCTGCATCTCAGCTCTGCAAGTGTGGCTCAGACGGTCACCCAGCTCCCCTCAGCATCCCTGAGGAGGGCTGGCACAGTAAGGATGCAGCAGCTTGCTCAGATCCTGAAAGGAGCCAGGTGTTCTGCAGCCACCTGTGTGTCTCTCTGTGGTTCCACAGGCCAGAGTGGGTGACCTCACTGTGGACGGCTAATGTTGGGCAGATGAACTGCAGCCTGGTGGAAGGATGTGCTGCCATGACAGCAGACGCCACTGGAGGTCAGTGTGATCTGGCACCACCGTGGAGAAGGATGAGAACAGGGATCCTGCTGCTCTGGGTACACTGGAGACTCTTTTTCATAGAATCATAGAATGGTTTGGATGGGAAGGGGCCATCCAAGGTCATCTCGTCCAACCCCCCTGCACTGAGCAGGGACATCTGCAACTACAGCAGGTTGCTCAAAGCCTCAGCTAACCTCACCTGGAATGATTCTAGGGATGGGACATCGACCACCTCTCTGGGCAACCTGGGCCAGGGTCTCACCACACTCAGCGTCAAAAATTTCTTCCTTCTCTTTTGTCTAAACCTCCCTCTTAGTTTAAAACAATCACCTCTTGTCCTGTCACAACAGGCCCCTCTCAAAAGTCTGTCCCCATCTTTCTGACAGGCCCCTTGAAGTCCTGAAAGGCCATGAGAAGGTCTCCTGAGAACCTTCTCTTCTCCAGGCTGAACAACACCAACTCTCTCAGCTTGGCCTCCCAGCAGAGGGGTTCCAGACCCCCATCATTGCTGTGGCCTCCTCCGGCTCTGCTCCAACAGGTCCCTGTCTCTCCTGTGCTGAAGACTCCAGAGCTGAATCCAGCAATGGAGGGGAAGTCTCACCAGAGCGGAGCAGAGCAACACAGTCACCTTCTTTGACCTGCTGGGCATGATTCTTCTGATGCAGTCCAGGGTGCAATTGCCTTCTGGGCTGTGACACACAGTGTCGGCTCATGTCCAGCTTTTCATCCACAAACGTGGATGAAAACACGTGGTCTCCCCAGTGGTTTTGGTCTCCCCAATCCCTCTTGAGACAGCTCCAGATGTAGGAGCAAGCAGCTAGGTCCCCCTTTCCCCACAACCTCCACACAAGCACATGCAGACACACACACAGAGTTTTCACGCATGGTCATGGAGCTCACAAGGGGAAACGATGCTCCAGCTTGGAAAGGGGCAGGATCAGGATCCAAACACGCGGCGCTGCATCGGTGACCGCAATGGGCTGTGTCCCTCCACGAGCAACAGGGGCCAAAAAATCCACCAGTCACGCTATGCTTCAGCAAAAGGACTACAGAAAATGAGGAAGACAGCAGAAAGGAGCAGCAAGTTAAATGCTTAGAAGTGGCACAGTGACCACCAGAAAAGACCATGCTGGGCATGTGGTCTCTTAGGAAAGGCGTGAGAAAGGGTGCAAGGAAGCTGCTACGGCTCAATGTTGTTGAGATTAAATTAAATTAAAGAAAGATTAGCACAGCAGGCTAAAAAGGTGTGATTCAAAAAGCCAGATTGCTTCCAAACACAGGAACCAGGAAGGTTCCTCACCTCCTTCAGATCAAACACAATAATCAGGCAGGCCAGAAATCACTGATGAAAGGCACCAAAACTGGTCCCAAATCCTTTTTGTGATGCACTGGGAGCAAGGCAAGGCCGCCCGTGAGGCACTGAGGTGTGAGAGGAGCACTCAGGTGTTTGCAGAGAGGATTATTTGCATCAGAGGTAGCAGAGGAGAGGAGCCTTTTCCACATTGGTTCAGTCTTTCCCTCAGGATCCCTTGGGCTCCCCCTGACCATCCTCCCACCTCTGCCCTGAGGAATTCCGGGGAAGGGGACCAGACTCACAGTGGGCTGGCAGAGCAGGAGGCGGGTGTCGGCAACGTGGGCAGGCAGGGGCTGCAGCTTGGCGCACACATACAGCACGTTGGAGAAGAGGCGGTGGAAGCGGAGCTCTACCTCTGCCCTACATGGGAAGGTCACTGTTTTGCTCAGCGGCTCTGGAAGGGAAAGCCAAGAGGCATCAGCTCCTCTGGGAGTCCCACCAACACCTCCCTGCAGATCAGTGTCCCCCCCCGGGTAGGAGGACACCCAGTCCTCTCCTCTCCCCATACCTGGTAGCCCTCGCTGTGCCCTGCATGGCTCACCGTGGCCGCGTCCCCAGCGCTCGGCAGCTGCTCCCAAGGGACAGATCGGGTCAGTCAGGGACCGGGCTTCCTTCAGAGTGTGTTTGATCTCCATCACCTGCTTCCCAGTGACCAAGGGATCCCGGCCGATGTCTGGCGGGGAGAGAGTTTGGAGGTGCAAGGGTCACTCCAGGTTCCTTATTTATCGCACTGTCTTTCAGAGCCTACATGAACACCTCCATACTACTACCAGGTTACTAGAAGCTCCCATGGGGCATGGCCTGTGATTTGTTTTTTAGGGAGGGATGGTCAGCTGGGATAGGGTGGCATGGAGCAGCTCGGTTTCTGCTGCTCTCTGTTCTCAGCCCTGCTACTGATGCTAGTGATTTCTAGATCATCCCTTACCTTCCAACACATCCTCCAGCATGTGTGTAACCTTCTTCTCTTGCAGAATATGTTTCTTCAAGTATTTCATGAAGATCCCAGAGCTGAACTCCCCATCCTGCAACTCATATGCTTCTGCATTTTCACTCCTGCAAGATCAAAGACTCATCCTCACATTTCTGCAATGGGCACAAAGGCCTGGGCATAAGTCAGGGCTTTGTGACTCTGTCCAGACTTTGCTGGCTGAGCCTGAGTTAGCTCCCCAAGCAGTGACACAAAGTGCTTGGTTTTGTCCCAGGAGAGTGTGGAAAGGGCATGGGATGGGGAAAAACAGCAGAGGGGGAGAGGAGGGGAGAGGAGGGGAGAGGAGAGGGGAGGAGAGGAGAGGAGAGGAGAGGAGAGGAGAGGAGAGGAGAGGAGAGGAGAGGAGAGGAGAGG